>JADRCD010206903.1:34702-51854 GCA_019843815.1 Montemys delectorum
AAAGCTAGGGTCATGTAGATATAGAAAACTGCAATTAAGAAAATGAATCCATCAGATTGGCCTGTAGAAAAGTCCGTAGGACATTTTCATGATGAATGGTTGATATGAATGGGTCAAGTCAACTATGGGTAGCATGAATCGAGGACAGGTTGTCCTCTTTTGTGTAAGAAAGCAGGGTGGACAAGGCAAGATGTGTAGGCCAGTAAATGGCATTCCTCCATGGCTTCTGCCAAACTTACCTCCTCTAGCTTCCTGCCCTGGCCTTCTTTAGCAATAGACTAGAACTGAGGCTAATAAATTCCTTTGTTCCCCAAGCTGCGTGTGGTCAGTGTGTTATCAAAGCAATAAAAAGAAAGCTCAGACATATATGAAGGAAAGTTTCGTGGACAGTATCCCTCTGTGTTTATATATAAAATTCATTTCTATGACTTGAAGATAGTGATGTCTGTAAGGGTGGGCAGCTTTTCAAAGTCACATCTGCAGTAGTCGGTTCTAAGGAACCCCTTTCTACCATGAGCAAACTCTACCTTTAGTAGACACGAAAAATGACCAATCAGAAAGGGATGAAGTTTGGAGTAAAGAAGACTTGTAACAGCAACTGATCCCTACTCCTGAGATAACCAATAAGGTGTTTAGTTGTTCTCATTTATTTTTTTTCAGATTGTATTTTAATTATAGCATTCCTCCCTTCTCTTTCCTAAATACAAATTCTCATGTTCCCTCCTATATTGTCCTTCAAATTCAGGGACTCATTATTTATTAAATATTGTTGCATGCAAAAATATCCCCAAATATAGCCATTTGAGTCCATACAAGGTTACTTGTGTGTTTTCAGGGATAACCATTGGCACTGAACAACCAATTAGAATGCTCTCCTCTGAGGAGAACCACCTCTCCTACTCCTAGATTTTTTTCAGTTGCATGTAGTTGTTTCTGTAGGATTGTGATCCTCTGGGCTTTTCCTCATGCAGTTTGGTCACTGGTTCCTCCCTGTTCACCTCATGTTTAGGCAGCCTTGTTGGTTCCCATCCAATAAACACAATTTCACTTCCACTAAGAAGTTAGCTAGATTTTCAGGACTAATCACAGTATCCCTCTTGCTGATTTGGCCTTATGTCCACTTAGAGACCTATCAGTTTAACACAGAAGTATGGGTGCCACTACTGCACCTATAAGGTTAGTGTGCCATACTGCTCATTGGTCTAGTTCATAGGCATCATAGCCGGGACTACTGGTCAACTCTCTCCTTTGAAAGTGCCCATTTGGTATCATGAAAGCTGGGTCTCAGGGAGGAGGCTCTCAGGTCAGTTCTAGCTGTGGGATCTCTGCTCCTGTTTCTGATGTGCATGCTGTCTTCTGCAAAGGGCTCTTAATGTTCAGCTTTGGGAATTAACCAAGACCAACAATAATAGAATGTATGCTTTAGAAGTCTCCATGATAGAGTTTGAAATGTAATAATAGAGGTCTCCTTTTCTATTTTCAGATATGAGCAGCATAGAGTTTGTCTTTCTCGTGTGTGTGTGGTGTGTGTGTGTATACATATATACTAGAGTTTTATTTTAAGCTCAGTAGAATTAAAGAAAAGCACCTATATATAAGTATGTGGATATATATATATATAAGCACACACAGAATAATGTATATAATTCATGCCATTTCTATTTACTCTTAAATCTGTATTAAATTCTCAGCACAATATTTAAGTTTTAGTGAGGAATAACTTTTAAATTGGAATTATATTCAGTAAGTTTGACAGACCAATCTATAATGGTGAGTTTAGGCTATATCATTTTGGCATGTACACTCCACCCAACCATACCTATCTGGATTTGTGAATGGAATACATACACACACACACACACACACACACACACACACACACGCACAAAAGTTAATTTTAAAATGCCTTGGTTACCTCAAAGGCTGGGCACTTATAATTCTCCCCCTGCTACCTTAGGCCTAATAAGGGAAGTGGTCAGTAGCAATTCTCTCTCTCTCTTCCTCTTGCCAGTCTCCTAGCCCACACAAATCTAAGGGTCCTGCTCTGTCTCCCTTTGTCCAACCACTGGCCACTGACATTTTTATTGATCGATTAAAAACCAATTGGGGACAAGGATCTTCAACATTTGGACACACAAATTGCCTTTTAAATCTGTTTAAAGCATTAGAACCCATCTCCAACACCATTCAAACTCAATATGCCACCAATTATATTTTTAGAGTATGCTATTCCATGTCAATAATTTAGATACACCATCTTTTATGATGAGCTACCAAGACAATTCAATAATATTTGTAAATGTATCACATGTCATGTTTTCTTCTCTACATTTAATCTCTTGTTTGACTCATTTTCAAAACTTCATTAACTATTATGGAAATGTCACTGTGATTTCCTTGGCACTAATTTCTGTCCAACCTTTATCACCACTTGCATAAATTCAACATATAAACTCAGATGTATCATTTTGAAAATCTAACTTTATAAATGCTAGAATTAAAACTTAGACTTAAATGGCATTCTGTGTTTCCCAATTCTTTAAAACTGCATTCACAGCTCATTATGTATAATTTAATTATTTTGAGTTCTGGAAATACAAGGCAGTTTAGCATAACTTTTTAGCCATTGTTAACAGAAGTAGAAGAAAAAGAATTAGAATAAAAATTTTAAAACATACAAATTTTTCCTAAAGAACACTTACAGAACAATGTAACAAATGGAAGCCAAATATACATTATTTTTAGTTGCAGGAAAACCTTTCAACAAAGGAGACATCTTAGTTCCATTGCCTATTGCTATGATGAAACACCATAACAACAGCAACTTAAGGGTGAAAACATTTACTTGGCTCACAATTCTAGGTACTATTGTAAGGAGGTCAAGGTGACTGGAAATTGAAGCACTTAGTTACATTTGCAGCCAAGAGCCATGGATGCATGCTAATGCTCAGCATGCTGTCTCCATTTTTATACTGTCCAATATCCTAGGTAAGAAAGGGTACCCTGTATAATGGGTAGGTCTTCCTACCTCAATTAATTTCATAAAGAAAATCCCCCACAGACTTTGCCAGAAGCCTGCCATTTGGATGATTCCAGAATATGTAAATTTGATAATTAGGGCTAACTTGCACAGGTTATAGTTTGGGTTTTGTTTTCTTTTCTTTTCTCTCCTTTTCTTTCTCTCCTTTCTTTCTCACTTCCTTTCTTTCTTAATATAATCTATACCATAAAGTTAAAATAAATTTAATTAGAAATCAGTAACCAAATACTATTTGACATTAATTGAGGCTGCTTTTACTGAGTTCTAGAGATTTCAGTCTATACATGGCTGCCACATCTGACAAGGCTAGGCATCATGGCAGAACATCATAATAGAGAAAATCTGTTCATCTCATGGCATCTGGGAAACACAGGAAGGAACTAGGCACAAGAAAGTTCCCAAGACATTTAATCCCATCAACAATGCTCCATCTTCTAATAACACAATAACCTGTTGATGACATTAGCACCTTTGTGATCGAGCCACCTCTCATGAGCATTTCTACCTAGGGACTAACCTCCAACAAAGAAGCTTTGGGAGTTCCCTGTCGCTGAACTATAATGAGGTATATCCTGCAAAATCACCATTTGGAAATTAAATGAAACATTTCTGAAAGTGTAATGTATCAAGTTTGTCAAAACAATATATTATCACTTCATACTTAGCATAACTCAGCTCCAATAACAAAAATGTTTGAGATACAACTAGTCCAACTTTATTAAAATTGACTTCAAAAATGTCAATCAGCCTATAGCTCCCAACACTTCCATATTTGTAGTTAAAATTTCCCACAAGGAAGTGTATTTGATATGAAAATGCTTTATTAAAAGGAAAAATTTCACAAAATACAAAATGATAACTGACTGAAAGTAGTTATGTACTTTGTATGTATCTAACAAAAGATTTACACATTAATATTGTACAGAGGGAAAAATATATAACATTAATAAAATGAAGGTAACAATCCAAACAGGAATGATGGTATAGTTTTGTTATCTCAACACTTGAAACTGTTGAAGAAAGATTGCTGGAAGTTCATGGTCCAATTGTATTAATAGTGAATGATTTGGAAATCAGTGTACCATTCAGGATTCTTTTTTTAAAAATCAAAACCAAGCCAACCAACCACCAAACAAACAAACAAAAAAACCAAGGGGTGGAAAGATGATGTTCTGGTCAGGAGCACCGTCTGATACTTTACAGGAAACTGGTTCAATTCTGAGCATCCACACTGTGGCTCACAATCATTAATAACTTCAGTTCCAAGGGACCTGATATTCTCTCCTCGAATCCTCAGGCACCAAGCAGGCACATAATACTCAGACATGCATGCAGGATTTAATAAATAGCTACAGAACATTTCACCCTAAAACAAAAGAATATATCTTCTTCTCAGCACCTCATGGTACCTTCTCCAAAATTGACCATGTAATTGGTCACAAAACAAGACTCAACTGATACAAGAAGATTGAAATAATTCCTTACATCCTATCAGATCACTATGGACTAAGGCTAGTCTTCAATAACAATTAAAACAACAGAAAACCCACATACATTACTCAATGATAACTTGGCCAGGGATGAAATAAAGCATACCCAAACTTATGGGACACAATGAAAGCAGTGCTAAGAGGAAAACTCATAGCTCTGAGTACCTACATAAAGAAACTGGAGAGAGCATACTCTAGTAGCTTGACAGCATACCTGAAAGCTCTAGAATAAAAAGAAGCAAATACACACAAGAGGAGTAGACTGCAGGAAATAATGAAAATCACGGCTGAAAATAACCAAGGAGAAACAAAGAGTACTATACAAGAATCAAACCAGGAGCTGGTTCTTTGAGAAAAACAACAAGATAGAAAAACTCTTAGCCAGACTAAGCACAGGGCAGAGAGACAGTATCCAAACTATCAAAATCAAAAATAAAAATGGGGATATAACAACAGAAACTGAAGAAATTTAAAAAAATCATCAGATCCTACTACAAAGATATATACTCAACAATAATGGAAAATCTAGATAAAATGGATGATTTTATAGACAGATACCATGTACCAAAGTTAAATCATGATCAAATAAACTATCTAAACAGTCCCATAACTCCCAACCAAAAGAAGCCCTGGACTACATGGTTTTAGTGCAGAATTCTATCAGACCTTCAAAGAAGACCTAATACCATTACTTTTCAAACTATTCCACAAAATAGAAAAAGAAGGAACACTACTGAATTTGTTCTATGGAGCCACAGTTACACTGATACCTAAACCACACAAAGACCCAACAAAGAAAGAGAATTCAGACCAATTTCGATTATGAATATCGATGTAAAAATACTCAATAAAATCCTCGCAAACTGAATTCAAGAATACATCAAAAATGATCATTTATCACAATCAAGTAGGCTTCATCCCAGGGATGCAAGGATGGCTCAATATACAGAAATCCATCAAAGTAATCCACTACATAAACAAACTCAAAGGAAAAAAAAAAAACCCACATGATCATCTCATTAGATGCTGAAAAAGCCTTTGACAAAATACCTTGCAGTTAGATCTCATTGGAGGCATTTCCTCAAGGGCTCTTTTCTCTGTGATAACTCCAGCTTGTGTCAAGTTGACACACAAAACCAGCCACTCCAGGCATCTCTGATGCTCTCCCACTTTCAACAATTAGCCCTTTCAAAGTTTATGTAGAAAGAGAAAAACTCAGAATTCTACATCCTATTTATATTTAACAGTGATAAGAAGTAGCTAACAGTTCAAAAGGTTTGGAAGTTGTTCAGAATTGAAATATTTTCCAACTTAAATATTCACAGGAGGGACCTCCTGGATTTTGTATGATTGGCACGGCCTGTTTTAGCATTTACATGATTGTCCTTGCCCTAGATTTCATTTACTAATATTCGAGAATGGAATTTTGATGAGCAGCCTATTTCAGGTTAAATTCTATCAGCTAACATGATATTTAATATGTTAATGTAAAGACTCATAGCCAATAACTTTATTGTAACAGTCAGCATATTCTTTAAAAAGGGCGACTAAATAATGAAAAACTTTTTGTTGATTAACATTTATTTTGTCTTAATAAAATAAATCATTGGGCCTTTGAAATCTTTTTCTCCTTAAACATTTTTCCCTGAAAATACTGTTCATTAAACTGAATTTTAATGTACATGCAAAAATAATTACGTTAAATCATATGAACCAAAAGGTACATTTGCTTCAAAGTAATTCAGAACAGTATTCTCTGCAACACCTGTGTTGATTCAAAATCAAACTTAAGTAACATTAAATTGTATTATCTTTCAATGTGTGTACCAGACTTGCTAAGTTCAAATGTTATTTTATTTTTATTTCTATAAATTATCTCATCTGTCAGATGGACAAAAAATTAAGCAGGGAAAATAATTCTATGAGAGTAATTTTTCAAATTTACAAATATATGTATATATATATTTATATGTATACAAATATATATATGTGTGTATATATGTATGTATATACATATATTTGTATATTTGTATATATGTATATATATATGTATATATACATATATTTGTATATTTGTGTATATATATATATATATATATGCTATCTCTTGATTTTATGAACTATTTTTCTTTAAAAGCAACTTTCCATTCTAGAGAGATATAGACAAAAGACCTAACATTAATAAACTCAATTTATGCCTGTAGAATAAATTCAAATATTATCATACAGAAAAGAAAAAAAGAAAAGAATGTGAGCAAGGGTTTATAATCATCTTAGCATTACCCATAGCAACCCTATACCTATGCACTTTTTACTTCTCCCTTGCAGGTTTTTCTTTTTAATTTTATGTTTCTATGTGTGTGAGTGTTGTGCCTGCTAGTATATCTAAGGATCACAGGGGTTCCGTACTAACAGGGACCAGGAGATGACAATATATACAATACTATATACAGTGGAACTGGAGTTAGAAATGGTTGTGAGTGGCAAAGAAACTAGTCCTCTTAAGAATTTGGCCATCTCTGTAGTCCCTAGATCTTGAAGGATATCTATATGCCATATTTAGATAGCTAACAATAATAAGCAGAATTGTATCATTGATATTGTTTTCTGCTCAACTTCTATATCCCATCTTGTATTCCTCACTTACCAAGTCCCCAATCATTTCATTGCCAGCTTCATAGGGGAATGTTTATAGGAGCATATTCTACTTTCTGGATACATAAAAATACACTAATATACTATCTGAATAAATTTTATTTTGCAAATGATGGAATCATATATTCCATGAGAATATATATATGCATGTATATATGTATATACATATATGAATGAAAAAACTTACCAATAAAAAATACTGATATCTCACCTGCCTATCAGTAAGTGAAAGTTATTAGAATGTTGAAAAGAATGTGTCTCAAATGTAAGTTATTTACTCCTGATAGAAGGTCAATTCCTACTTGTTTATGAAGCATTTCATCATTATTAATTATTAGAGATTTCTATACTCTATCAAGTGCAAAAAGTGCAAATAGTGAATGTATTTCAGAACACTGTTTCTCTTATTTAGTAGCTAGCTCTTTTCTTCCAAGTGACAAAATACTTACCAGGAGCAACTTAAGGGAGAAAGAAGTTATTAGGGCTGGTGAGTGCAGAGCTCTCGCTGGAGGATATGGTGTTTATGGTAGAATTAGACAAAGAGTGTCCCCACAGTGGTTCTATTAAGAGGGTAGAAGGATGTCAAAAGTTCTTTGCCATATGGCCTAAATTAGTCAACAAGTCCCACATTCAAAGGCTTCACTACCTCTCATAACTGAAGACCACTCAACATGTTTATTAATTCAGGCTATTTTTTTTATATTTCTTAGACACTATATGTCTAACGAGGTTACAGATGATGTGGTATAACACATAGGGCATATGGAAATAATATACAGTTTTTATGAATATAAACACACAGAACATCCTATGAAGGCTATTTGGAATATTCTGTCATTTTTAAAATATAAACTATAACTCATGCTATCAGTTTTTGTTCTTCAAATATCTCCTTGTTCTCATTCACACAAAAAGTATTCAAAATAGAACAATTGTTACACTCAATAAATTTATCTACAAGGTGAAATCATACAAAACTGTTAACACTCTGCCACAGCAATAACCTTTTGATGGGAAGTAACTATATTGAAGAAAAACAAATTGCAAAGAATATGTGCAGAGTGAGCCAATTAAAAACAAAGGTACATATTAATTATATGGATCATCCCATACATCAATGTACAGATACTAAACTTTTAAAAGTTGAAGCTTCCAGACACTAATATTTTTCACTTGTGAATTATTGGATTTTACAAGTCTGTCTTAGTTTTCCAATCAGAAAAACAAAACAAAACAAAACAAAACAAAAACATCAAGCTGCTTTTTAAAAAGATATATGGATGCATGTTAGTTCTTTGAGTTAATTAAAGAATTTTATATTATAGCTCAGATTTATTGAGCCACAAGGCAGAGAAGCAAGGAAAATGCAATTACCCGGGTAGTCCTGCAGCCTATTGTTTTGTGTAACTTGGATACTGAGCTGAGACAGGGAACTATGCTTACGACGAAAATGAATCCTGTGAGCCAGGCGTTTTGTGGATGGATTTATTTTTATAGTTCGCTTAGTGTTTGTCTGAAGGAGAAAAAGACATAACATGAGAATGGGAACGATAAAAACATCTCATTCTGTACCTTTCTTTATTGACAGGTGTAATACTCTCTGTTTACATATCACCTATTTTAGAGAGTGAGGTATATTTATGGATGCCTATTCATCACCAGCCCATTATTGTTCCTGAATTCAGAGATCTACAAGGTGACCATTTGAATAAATCTAGTCAAACAATTACTTAATGATAGGTCTTTGGTCAATTAAATTCAGTTTATTTTCTAATACTGGAAATTGTTGTCTTGGATTGATGCCCTCTTGTGTTAAAAATAGAGTAATTCAATTACTGTTGTTAAAAATATCTTTGATTTACTCAAGAATACTTAGTTACATTAAAATGCTAATTCTGTTAAAGTTTCAATTTCTAACTGAGATACATAATATTTTAGAAGGTTTACATTAGAAAAATACTGTAGGTCTTGAGGCCTCAACTTTCTTTTATTTAACATCCACAGAAAGCCCACTCTCAAACCTGGACAGGTCATGTTAATGTTATCTTTCAAGGAATGTAGCTCATTTCAATGCAAAGACATCATAATAAGATAAGAGGAGGAATGCTTTGGGTCTGCTAAGAAAACATGATCTCTTAAACCTGGCACAGCTCAGGCAAAGAGGATAGGAAATGCATTCTAAGTATGGCAGATGACTTCTGAAAAGGGATAAAACTGCCTTCAGCTTGCAAAAGTCAGTGCCTACTGTGGCTAGGACAGAATTAAGAGAAATAAGTTAACAGTAGACGATACCTGTGTAGTGGTCTTATTTCTAACTAGTATCTCTAATAGGCAACCTTGAAATGTAAATAATGTTCCAGTATTTTTGACAATGGTAAATATGCAATGGAAAGGCATAGTCAAATAGGCAACTGTATTTGCATTTAAAAACTTGTTGTTTTCGGTGTTACTGCTATATAAAACAAGGTGAGGTGAAGACTGGGATCATAAAAAATAGACTCTAATTCTGAAACTGTCCTGTGTGCAACATGTGGACATCACTGTTTTATTTGCTCATTTGTGGAAACACAACTGATCTTAAAATTATATTAGAGTTAATACAAATATGTACTCTTTCAATACAGCTAAAATACTTCAATATCTCAAAAATGTTTAGCTTGGAGTTTTACTTCTTAATCTTCTGAAATTCCCCTAATAATTATATAAATGTTTCAGTGATATGCAAACATCATTTTATATCTATATCTGTATCTGTATCTAATCTATATCTAATCTATATCTATCTATATACTTTTTCCTTGCAACACAGATCCAGAATGGCCACAATGCTCTCCTTATATTGCTTTTCTCTACTCTGTTGGAAGCCTTTGTGTTCATGTGGTTCATATTTTGTTAGTCTTCCACTCACATATGCTTTATTTCTTATAAACACCTCCCAGTAATATAATCTAGTTTTCATTTGTTTTTAAACTGGTATAAATGTTTGGAAAAAAAACACTAGGGTCTCTGAAACTCAACTGCAGACAGCAAAGACAATGGATCCTAACTGCAGAACAAACGTATCCGGGAAAAAAAATACCCTGAACCTTCATATTTGAGAAAGGTAGGGGATTCTGACTCTACAGACTAAGACTTTAGAAACTGTAGCATAAACCAAAAGAATTGAGTTCACACAGTAGATACAATACAGCAGAATGTATCACTGTAAGGAAACAATGAAGCAGAAAAAATAATTGTTTTATTCAACACTAAGTAGAACATTTGTGAGAGTAAAGAAAAACATGAGAAAGGTCTTGACAATTAATTAATTAATTTAGTTATTTATTCTGATAAAATTATTATGTGCCTACTTGGGGAAGGGAGCAAAAAGTTATGGGTGATAGTCCCCATGGAGAATAAACTGGAAAATAGGAGATTACAGATTAGTACTGTGTCATTAATGAATCCCTTTTGTAGGGATAAAAAGACAGTACTTGGTTTTAGCAGCACATTCTAAAGATGATACCTGGTCCATTTATGGTGTGTGTTGGTTCCCTGCCCCCTTTCTTATGCTATGTTTACATGGCCAAGGAAACTACTCTTTGATTGCTGACCAACTAAGAAGCATCATGTAGTGGTTGAAATTTCTTTTTGATTTAAAAGGAGGCTGCAAGTGAAAGCATCAGGGGCCCTATTATTGGAAAAGTTGAATGTATAATAAAATATAGAATAATAGAGACAGAAATAGATTAGCTATAGATAAATAATAGTCATATAGTCAATAGCTATATGATATATAGGTGATGGACAATAGATAATAGTTAGACACAGAAGATAGATAGATGTTATATAATTTGGCATTCACTCTCAATTTCACGTTGCAAAGTCCTATCTTCTCTGCATAGACATTAATGTGTTACAGTTATCAATTAAAACCTGAATGGGAAGCACCAGAAAAGTTATATATTAGGCATACTTTCAATATTTTCTTATATATTTTCTGTAATTATTATAACTGTAGTAACATATCTCAGGTGAAATGTCATTATGGTCAATAATTTAACAACATTGCTCTCTTTCATTTGTAGCTTAACAGGTTTCTTGGCAACATTTGTGATCCTGCTTCATTATTTTTATTAGCATCTCACGAAAGCTAAAACATAGCAAAATCTGCAAACCAACTTAAGGCCAATTAAATGTTGGCTTGGATGGAATTATTATTTACCAGCAGTGACATCCACTTTTGAAGTGTGCCAAACAGTGAATGACCTGTGAGTGCATCATCCAATTCAATAAATATAGTGATCTCATTCATTTTTGCTGGAAACAAAGATGTGCTTTGGAATGCAGGAAACCAAGAGATGAAATGGATTTTTAGACTGCCAAATGAGATGTCACAATTTTGTGAACTGAATTACCTTTTCGGGTTACAGTAACAAGTATCCCTTCCCTTTAAGTATCCCTGCTGTAAATTAATTTAAAAATTAACTCCTGTACATTCAGGAATGGATTTTCTAAAATGGCCATTGACTGACATCCTGGAGAACCTGTTATGTGACTAAGCCTTCACTCCTGGCACTGAAGGACACAAATTTATAGGTTAATTCTGCATGATGGGAGATTAGTTTCAGCTCAGCTTTTCTGAGCCCTTGTCTTTGCAGAATATTGAGCAGATATCAGAATAAGCAATAGCATGTGGCATCCCACAGACTACCCTTTACATCTAGGAGTCAGAGAACAACTAATATCATGTTATCTAACTAACCTATTATTGTCCACTAATTTAACTCTAATTAGGAAAAGGAATCATGTATCTAACACCTCATTGTCTCTTTTAATTTTCTCTAATAAACTTTAAGAAAAATCAGAAAGAATAGTGGAATGCATATAACCACAGATGTAGTTTCTTTTAATTTTGCTTTGAATTTAGAAACAAGTTTTATTTAAGACATGAAATAAAATTCCTGCCACACAGTAGTGCATTTTCTCTGTCCTGTTAGAACCTACAGTAGATTAAAATAAAAAAATAAAACAGGAAGCTAACCACATTTTTCAATCATTTGAGAAAAGAGTGAATGAATGCCCATAGGTCAACATAGATGAATTTGCAGAGGCAGGTTAAACATCTGTGGAGATGAGGAGGGGGAAAGAGAATATACAGTTGAAATTTGGCCCAAGGAAATGGGTGTTTTGTCAAGTACATCAGTCCACATGTCTGTTCTCCCCGTCTTCTGCTTGATCTACATTTCCTGCACAGATCCTAAAGCACAGATCTCAACAGAGTCAACCCACATCTTCCTGAGAGACCAGGTTCAAGATTATCTGTGCTCAAACCATCTGATACCTCTCTCAAGGTAGTTCATCTCACTCAGTTTTCCTGTGTAATACATTTTCTGGACAGAAAATTGGACATAGTTCTACTATAGAACCCAGCTAGACCACTCCTGGGCATATACCCAGAAGATACTCAAACATGTAATAAGAACATATGCTTTACTACTTTCACAGCAGCTTTATTTATAAGAGTTAGAAGCTGGAAAGAACCCAGATGTCCTTCAACAGAAGAATGGATACAAAAAATAACCCAATAACAAAAGAACACACATGGTATACACTCTCTGACAAGTGGCTATTTGCTGGATTCTTCAAGCTGTCCTCTTCAGCACATTCTGATCTGGGAGCTTGAGAAGCCTGCCTTTTGGAACTCATTCAGCCATGTTTTTGTTCCAGCCAACCATCTTCTACCTTTCTTTCTAAGATCTCCTAGTAATTTCTTAGATACGGTCTTAAATATCTTCTGGGATGATATGGAATGAAGAACTAGGAAACACAATCCAGTATTCTGCAATGAGTAATGGTTCCATAATCAGGGTCAGATCTCTTGACCCTTACCATATTACAAACTTAGTTTTTCTGATGACACCTAAAACATGAATATAGTTTCAGCAGATAGCATGTGATCATTGTTGGCTACTGGAAAAAATGGATTTTCTTCTCAGTTTCCTCAAATCTCCCTCTATTCCATATGTACAGTTATGTAGTGGAGAAATCCGTCTCATGAATATGCCACATTTCACTTAACACTCCTGTTGAGGGGTACTTGGAATGATAGAAACTATCTCTTTGTTATGGAAACAAATCAAAGGAAAGAATCTCATCCCATATTTGTGAAAGATAATTGTTTAAAATAGTTAAGATTCAGGGGCAGAATTGTATATGTGTAATAAATATTACCAAACTGCACTCTAAAATATTTGTATTAAATTACAGTATTACCATAAGACAGGTGAGTTCCTTTTCCTTTTCTCCCCATTTCACCACTTCTTCCTCTCTCCCTCCTCTCCCTCTCCCCCTTCTCCCTCTACCCCCTTACTTTCCCTCCTTCCCTGTTTCTCTTCCTCTTCCTTTCCCTCTTTCTCTTTCTCATTCCATACTTCCCTTCCTTTCTGTTTTCCCTCTTCCTCCCTCAACAGTTTCACACATCTCAGACTGCCTCAAGTTCCTACATAAACTAGGATCATCTTGAAGTTTTGACCCCCTTGCCCATCTCTTCCCAAGGATGTACTTACAAGCATGCATAGTGAGGTCTTAGGGATCTGATTAGTCCTCATGTATGCTATTCAAACACTCTATTATCTGACCTTTTCCCCAACCCCATCAGTACCTAGTATAGTCAGATTGTGTTGTTTCTCTGACTGTCAACTTAAATGAGGGTACATTATCTATGACATAATCTTAAAGTCCAAAGACATTTAAACACATATCTAGGAATGATTAGAAAAACTTTGTTTTCTGTGAAAACTATATTACCCTTCTTTTAGTAGTATCTTTTTATTTTAATTGTATACAGAAGCATAAAATACTGAATTATTAAGCTGAATACAAATTTTATACTTGAGGTAAGCCTGGGAAAATGACAGCTAGAGGCCTTGGGGTTGGTTTAAATTCTATAAGATTTTTTATTTATAATTTGGGAGTAGTTATACTGGCCACGTCCATCTTAATAATAATTCCTGAAATATAATACTCTTAAGATAATAAAAACAGTATAATAAGCCAACCAAATACCAATGTTGTTGAGTAGAGAAGCCACAAGTAAATTTTCTTAAACATAAAAATTTAAAACAAGTATTGAAGTGTTGTGAGAACTTAACAGTTAGCATCATTGGGTCAGAGGCCTGGCTCCCTTCCCACATTACCACTCACTTCCCTCATGTGTCTCCACTCGGACTTGTTTCAGTCTTCCTCCCGTAAACATTCCAAGAACTTTAAAAGTGAAGTACCTTTGTGCATAATGTTCTTTAACTGTGGCATGGAGTGCTGAGTTATGTTTCTGATTTCTTGGCCTAAAACATGATATCCCAACTTCCCATACTAGTAAGTAAGCTATTAATATCAAACTGTGAATTTTGAATGGAGACCAAATAAAGTTGCCACTGTCTAAATCTTTAAAAAACTACTCACTTACATGTGTATCCTTTAATCTCAGTTCTTTCTTGAAATACATAAAATGCAGTACAATCTGATAGCCAACACAAATAACTTATAGTTTATAGCCATCCAAGAAGAGGTGGGGCAGCTACATAACTGTACTAAGCATTATAACACATAATATATGACGTGTAATCTGTAAGATCAGATACTGTTTGTTTTGTCCTCAATTTCCATTTAATTTCCTCTTCTATACTTTGCTTTCCAAGGGGCTCATTTATATGACCTAATGGAATATTTCCAAATGTCTGGACAGGGGAAGAGCCCTTACCTACGGAAATACCACATCGAAGTGAGAAATAACTAACAAATATAGGACTGTATTTCTTTTTGAGAAAAATTAAATATCCATATTATATTTTGATGTAAATACCATCTATGGAGTTAGCAAAATGAAAAAGTGATACATGGCATTGGTCTTTGTATAAGTACGTCTCTCCTTTAAAAAGTTATTTTTTGGTAATTTCTTTTTGTTGCTGTTATTTCATTTATTTGCATTTCAAATATTGTTTGCCTTTCCGGTTTTCCCTCTGCAAACCCATATATCCCATCTCTCCTTACCCCATAAGGGTGCTCCCCTCACCCACCCACTCCTGCCTTACCACCCTAGCATCCCCCTATTCTGGGGCTTAGAGCCTCCACAGAACCAAAAACCTCCCCTCCCATTGATGACAGATATGAGCATCCTCTGCTACATATGCACCTGGAGCCATGGATCCCTTCATGTTTACCTTTTGGTTGGTGGTTTAGTCCTTGGGAGATCTAGGGGATGCAGTTATTTGATATTGTTGTTCTTCCTATGGGGTTGTCATTACCTTCAGCTCCATCAGTCCTTCCCTAACTCTTCCATTAGTGTCCCTATGAACAGTCTGATGGTTGGCTGTGAGCAACTGTATCTGTATTGGTCAGGTGCTGGCAGCTGTCTTGGGCAGCATCTACCAGGCTCCTGTCAGCAAGCACTTCTTAGCATCAGCAATACTTCTGGGTTTGGTGTCTGCAGATGGGATGGATCCCTAGGTAGGGTAGTCTCTGGATTGCCTTTCTTTCAGGCTCTGCTTCAGTATTTGTCCCTGCATTTCCTTTAGATGGAACAATTCTGGGTTAAAATTTTTGAGATGGGTGTGTGGCCCCATCCCTCTGTCAGGGGATGTACTTATCCACTCGATATGGCCTCTACAGGTTCTATCTCCCCTTCATTGGATATTTTCATACATGTACATAATACATTTAGACAATATACTATTCCCCTCAACTCTTTCAAGGCCATTCCCCAAGGTATTCTCATAATCATATTTTTTTCTTTTTCTAAATCACTGAGTTCAATTGATATTACTCATATGTGAATGAATGGAGCTTGTACAATAAACTAATGATCCTATCCCAGAAAGCAAAACAAACGAACAAGAAACAACAACTCCATGTATCTTCCTTGGTTGATGATTTAGATTCTGAGAACCCCATGAGTCCAGCTTAGTCTGATCCTGTTGATCTTCCTGTGGAGTTCCTATCCCCTTAGGTCTCATACACATATGTAACAGATGTGCAGCTTGATCTTCATGTAAGTTCAAAACAACTGGGATGAGGGATATCTCAAAAGCTGCTCCCTGCACATAGGATATGCTCATCTAGCTGGGCATCCTTGACTGTCCTCAGCAGGAGAGGATGCACCTAGCCCTGCAGAGACTTGAAATGCCAATGTAAGAGGATACCCAAGGGAGGACATATACTCAGAGTAGAAGAGGAGGGAGAGAGTGATTGTGGGAGGGGATGACTAGGAGTGGGTCAGTGAACAGGTTATAAAATGATTAACTGAAAAAATAAAATTAAAAAAATGGCAACAACAAAACAACATTCTACTAGAGATTATCTAGTAGATCTCTGGGAGGAGCATCCCAAGTCCCTCTTCTACCCATGGTAGAATGTTCCTCACTTTTGGTTCTTAAAAACTTTCCTATATTTTTGGTTGTAAGCTATCTACAGGAAAAAATTTCCTGAACAGTACACCAATAGTTTATGTTCTGAGATCAAAAACAGACACATAGTACCTCATAAAATTACAAAGCTTCTGTAAGGCAAAGAACAACAACAATAGAACAAAACAGAAAACAACAGATTGGGAAAAAATCTTTTCCAATCCTACATCTGATAGAAGGCTAATATCCAAAATAGACAAAGAACTCAAGAAGCTGGACTCCGAGAAGGCCTGCATCCTGAGTGGGCTTTAGCCCCAGGAATCAGCCAGGAGGCTTAGGCCTCAGGAAGTGCAGGGGAGCCACAGGACTGCAGGGACTGGAGTCTCTCAGCTTCTGAGGGACAGAGCTGGACCAGCGAACACCTCTGCCCCCTGCCTGCTAGGGGAGGACTTCCCCCCAAGGCTGGCTTCAGCCCAAGGACTCAGGTAAGATCCGCCATTTTTTCTCTGGGGTCTTGCTAGGGCAGGACCAGCCGGGGGACATAGACCTCAGGAAGTGCAGGGGAGTCACAGGACTGCAGAGAC
>JADRCD010206904.1:0-25000 GCA_019843815.1 Montemys delectorum
GGGCTGCAAACCCTTAGGACGAACAACAATTACTAACTAGTACCCTCAGAGCTCCCAGGGACCCAACTACCAACCAAGGACTATACATGGTGGGACTGAATGTTCTGGCAGCATGTGTATAGTAGAGGATTGAAAATTCGATCATCAATAGGAGGAAAGGACCTCGGCCTTGTGAAGGTTTTGTGCCCCAGTGTAGGGGAATGCCAGGGCCAATAATTGGGAGAGGATGGGGTGGCAGGCATGGGGAGAGGGGAGGCAACAGGGGGTTTGTTCTTGTTGTTTTTGTTTGTTTGTTTGTTTGTTTGTTGGAGGGGAAACTGGGAAAAGAGAAATTTACATGTAAATAAAGAAAATATCTAATAAAAAAAAAAAGAAAAGAAAAAAAAAATGCCTCTTCTAAGAAAACTATATAGAGCTAAGTCCACTCTGTAAATGTCTCAGTGCATAGCCTTCTAGGCACAAAGCACAAGACCAAAAAAGGAACACTCCCTACATGTTCAAAAAAGTTTTAAAAACTCATTAATATCCTTTCTATAGTAGATAGCAACAAAAGATAACCAACTTTGTATTAGATACAGCAACAGCATTGTATACATACTAAAATACTCACATTACAGAATGAGAGAGCGAGCATGTAAATAATGTCAGAGAGTTCTGTAGTAGGTCAGCAAATGGAAAATAAACTTAAAAGATGTATAAGGCCACTTTTAAGTATGTATAATAAGGGGTCAATAAGCTGGTCTCTCTATTCCTATGGGTGAATTTTTCATAGAAATGTTAAAACCTGTGTGTGACTATATGCTACAGGCAGCAATGCCTCTTCTTTCTCTTATTCTACTTCCCCAGCCTAGCTCTATCTTCTATTTGTCTTGTTTGAGAAGTTAGAAACAAAAACCTTAAGGGTTTGATCCACACTGGACAGGTCCTATACTCTATTACAGAGAGTTAACATTTCTAAGGCAAGGTTAAAACCCAAAGAGTATGGAAATAAGAACACAGACTAAAGAGTCACCTACTGACCAAATCACTCTGCCTGAGACAAGCCAGAATTTCCAGAACTGCGGCAATCCTTACACTTACAGGAAATGTGAGCACAATAAACCCTTTCCTCCTCAGGTTGTTTTTGGTCATGATGTTTTATCATAGAAGTAGAAACTCTAACAAAGATATCACACATAGATAAAAACAATAATTTAAAATGTAAATAAAAACATATTCATGCCAGGCATGGTGGCTCCTGCTCACAGTCCCAGCACTTGAGAGGCTGATTAAGGAAGATTGCTGTAAGTGTGACAGCCTAGGCTCCATAATGAGATCCAGGACAGCCTAGGCTACAAAGTGAGAGCAACATAAGATCTATATCATGTCTACAAAGTGAGTGCCAAGAAAAGAAGGGGGAGAATAGAAAATATTTTGATGGTTATCTACATGTTAATTACCAAATTCAACAACTACCAACTAATACCTAATATCTTTCATCTATCCCTAAACAAGTACACACATTATTAAATTACATTAAACTAATAAGAAAACTCTTTAATCTCCTTTTTAAAACTCTCAATTATGGGTTACAAAGTCAAAATTCTTTGTCTGTCTGTCTGTCTGTCTGTCTGTCTGTCTGTCTGTCTTTGTGGCACTATTTAACTCAAGGCCTCATGCTTGCCTGACAAGCATTCTACTACTGAGCTATATTACCAATTCCTTTTTTCTCCTCCCATTATTTTGTTTGTTTTGTTTTACAAAGTGTCTCCAATACAGATTGTCCCTAAGTTACCTACCATGGCTGGCCTTGAACTGCAATTCTCCTGCTGCAGACACCTGAGTAACCTAGATGATAGGCTATTCCACCATGACCAGAAATGATGTCAAAATATCCTACTTAGCAATCAACTCAGTAACAACTACAGCTATTAGGCTCAGAGAGGGTGGCTTCATTAGTAAAGTACTTATTCTGTAAGCACATGAGTTCAATTTTATATGCTTTTTAGCATATAAAAATGCCAGGCATGGTGAAGCACATTGGTAACCCCAGTGATAGGGAGGCTGAGACAGGAGGATCCCTGAGGCTCACTGGTCAGCCAGTCTGGACTAACTGGTAAACTCCAGACAACACTATGCCCTAGGATGACATATGAAATAGTCCTCCATCCTATGTACACATACACACACACACACACACACACACACACACACACACACACGTGCATTTAAAACTATTAAAGGCCTTTAGGTACAGAAATCATAAACTGTATGACATAAGACTAACACAGGAACAATTCAAATTCCATAGTGTGTTAGGAAAGCAGTTACTTAATGAGAGCTGAAAACTAACTCATCTACCAGCCATACACACCATTTCAATAGTAATCACTGCCACCATCTAAACTGTAATAAGACATAAACAGAACTGCAAAGTCTGCCTACATGGCCAATTTTACCAAGGCAATTTGGAAAAATATGTGACTTTCATAACCTACAATCTGCTGAACAAAATGACTAAAACATACAAGAATTGAAGCTAGTTTTCCCTAGTTTCATATCATTTCAAATAAAATGTCAGTGTTTGTCAAAACATTCTTTAAATTTTACACATGATATTACTATCAAGCTGGCTTCTGTGAGTTAGTAATTTAACAAAAGTTGGTTTTGTTAAGGTCAGTTATATCATTACTTTGTCCTTGGGTAAAGTGTTGCTATAACAATATAACACTCTAAGATCTGCCACTACAAACATCTGGAACTTACAACTATGGAGTCAGGCACATTCTGGCCTACAGCATAAAGTCTATATCATGTGTTAGGCAGCACTCCTGGAGAAGACATAAAAGTCACAAACATGTACCTTTAAATGCCCAACGTCAGAGAAAAAAATAGACAATTCAAGAAGTCTAGAGGATTGCAGAACACAAAATTCTAACCATTAAAAGGCCTGAGGTGTTGAATACAAACATACAGTGAGATGTAGGCAGCTCAATGGTCCCTAAGCCAACCTGCCAGCTCTGGAACTGGTCTGTTCACCTTGTAGTGAAGGATCTGAGAGGCCCAGCAAACCTAACCCCAATTTTGGGCCCCATATCTGTGAAGAAAATGTCTACATTTGCATTTTTCAATGTTATTTGGAAGACGGTGACTCTATGGTCTGCAGCTTTCCATATTCCCTGTATAAAAACTATCACTGAGATCAAAGGGACAGGGACTGGGCACTGTTAAGCCTGTGAACTACTTTCAAGGACTGCTAAATGCTTCAAGAACACCAGTTTTATGTTGAGTTTTAAGTCTATTATAAATGCCCTTTTTTTCCCCCTGTAAATGAGCAAACCACTGAAACTTCTGGAAGTGGCTCATTCAAGGCTTTGAATAGAAGTGGATGGGTGCACTTGTGCCTGGAGCCTTGGAGTGGGGAACCATCAGCTTGGCAGCCTCCTCTCTGACAACTGGGTAGACTGACCTCAAGACAAGCCAGCTACTTCAGACACTTTATCGCTCTGAGAACACCCCAGCTGCCAGGAACACTACAATGAAAGCCACAACTCTGGCTCCAGGAGGCCTTGCTCCCCTCACAACTGCCCCCAATAGCCTGCATTAACCTTGAAAGGCATCAATCCAGTCAAGGCAAGATTCACTAACCTTTAGATAACCTTGAAACTATTCTCACTCAAGTTACTCCTCAGTAACTCAGCGAAGCAAGTAAACATGCAAAGCCTGTCCCTATGCAGGGCCTATGCTCACTGGAACTGGACATTCTACTATGATTAGTGCAAATGTAATCCTTCATTTAGCTCACATATGCCCTCCCAACTATATAACCAGACTGTACAGCTTACTTGATAATCAACCAAGAGACACCTTTTGCGAAGGCATCTTCCACTGGTCTTTTCTTGCCTACTTGTGACTTTACAGTAAAAACATGGTGCTAAACTGACAGGACAAAGAGGAGATGGTGTTACCTGCAAAAACAAGCAACTTACCGAAAGCTAGTAAGGACCAAAGTGCTGCAGAGAGTTGGGTCCCTGAGATCACAGAGGATGGTATTACAAGGTAAGAGGAAGCAGAAATCCAAAACTGTGAGAGATAGAAGGTTGTAAAGAAACAAAAATGAGAATTAGAACAATTCAGGAAACTGCCAAGCCCTAAGGACTAAGAGTCCATAGAAGCCACGGGTCCAAACTTTCCCGGTTCAAGAACTGTAACACTGGCCACCTGCTGGCTGCTGCTGCTTACTACCAACACCTAGCACTGCAATACACTGTGGTTTCCTGGTCAGAGTATAGCACCACTAATAGTCAATGCTCAGAACAGCAAACCCCCAACCGAAGCGTCTAGGACTGCAAGTTTCTGACCTCTAGAGCTAGGAACCACAGGCCTCTATTCTTAGGATTTAGAGTGATAAGCCTGTTAACCTAGCCCATAAGTTCTTAGCACTCAAGGGCCCAGAACCACCAAGACTAAAACAGCCAACCTTTGCCTATTCTCAATTTCCATCCAGAGATAGAAATAACCCAAGCCACCTCATTGGTAACACCGTCATTCATAAGAACCATCCCATGAATTTACTACTTAACAATGGTAGGTACATGCAGAGAAACAGTAACATACAAATAAATAAATGCAAGCAAATAAATAAATGCAAGCAAATAACTGAACAATCCCAAAACTACCTCTATGTCTAGGGATGCTGCAGGCTGGCCGATCTGGGCCTCCCTCAACCCGTGGGAGAAACAGGGTCCTAGTCAGTTCAACGAGGCGTAGGCGAAGAATGACAAACAGAACTGACACAAGGGTGTGTTGAATCTGAATGTATTTCTTAAAAATGGCATCAGACTTTTACAGTCATTGCAAAAGAGAAATGATAAATCTAGCAGCTCAGCAGTTAAGGGACATCTGAGGCGACCTGAAACACACTGGGTCTAAAGCGGCACCATCTCCTCTGGACTGGTGCTGCACCCCCGGGCCCAAGCACTCTGGTCCTGGGGTACTGCGGACTGCATGATTGTAAGTTCTAGTTCTAGTCAGAGTGCAAGTGCCAGCTCAAGTGCAAGTCCAAGTCCAACACACAAAGTGAAAACCAGGCTTATATGGTATACAGAAAACAAGGCGAATGACTAGAGTCACATAGACAGGCAACAGTCACAACCAGGTCAGTAAGATCACATAGGCAAGGGATGTTACATCGATTGAGGTCAGTAAAATCAGGTATCCAGGTGTGAAGGGGAAGAGCAGTGGTGCCCTCCTGCTATGGCTATTTTGGTATTCCCATGCTAATTCTCTGGGTCTGCCGCAGGCAAGCACCAGGAAGTTCTAGCAGTTCCTGCTAAAGCCCTTAAAGTGAGGGAAGCCCTTTGAGTACTCTCTAGTATGTAAAACAGTTCTTTCTTCTGTGGGACTGCCCTAAGAAGTGTGCTTGATCTCTGTTGCTAACTCTGAGGACATTCTGTCTGATAAGGCAGACTCCTTGAGAGAAATTCCAAGCTAAGGACAGCTTGGAATTAAGATATATTGGAACGTTGTCAGGAATGGTCAGGAAACAATGCCTAATCTTAAGTTTAGCCATTAAGGAACCATTTTTGGGATTTATGCCTTTATGCCTAAATAAGAAGGCGTGTTGACGATTGGAAAGACTAATCTGGAACCCGTCTAACTTAAGAGATACCAGCGACTGTCTGAATATCCAGGAGGCACAGAACTCCTTTTGGATCCTTAACGCCTCTTACCCTTAATCAGGCTTTTACTCTCGATATTACGGATGTAACTGGAGTAGACGAGTGGGCGTAGCACAGGGAGACAGAATAAACCATAGCTTGGGAACCCAGGGAAGCAAGACAGTGCTCGTGCAAATAGTGTGAGCAGGGCTCAGAGTACAGGCCAGCTCCAAAGCTCAGAAAGGAACTCAGGTGAGTACTTTAAGTCTTCAGGTTGCAAGCATTCAACTTGTCACTGAAGAAGCTACATCACTAAGATCTTGCTGCCTCTGGATGTATGTTAAATATAAAAGCTGCAATCATACAGAGCCTTGGAACACGGTCCACTAAAGCAGATTCGAAGAAACCTAGAAATAACAGTTCTCACAACTACAAGTTTGGCAAACACACGCAATTGATGGTACTGAAGAAGAGGAGGACCTCCAAAGAAGCCTGGAAAAGATAAAGATTACAAAATTGCCTTCCTCCAGGGAAAGGGGAACTCTTTCTTTGAGAAAGTAAAGACTGAGCAGAGCACTGAAGGACATCCTGAAAGAAATAATCCTTAACTGACCTAAAGTGCAGAGACGAGGCACTCCACAAGACCCAAACAAGCTAAACAAGAAGGAAGGCCCAAGTGAGGATGCTTGAATCTCACTTAGAAAGGGGAATAAAATAGTTGTAGGAGGCAGGCAGAGGGAGGGAACTGGGGAGGGGAGAGGATGGGGAGGATTCAGGATCAGGTGTGAGAAGAGACAGGAGAGATGGCCAGAGGGCCAGGAGAATGAATGGAAATGTGCAACTGGTGGAGGAGGGAGACTGGGGAGCATAGTCAGGACATGCCAGAGACCTGGGATAGGGAAGGCTCCCAGGAATCTATAGGGGTGACCTTAGCTGAGACTCATAGCAGTGGGGATATGGAACCTAAAGAGGTCACCCCCTGTAGCCAGGCAGGGATTCCAGTGGATGGATAGGGACAGCAACCCACCTACAAAACTTACAACCCCTAATTTATCCTGTCTACAAGAAATACAGGAACAAGGGATGAGAGACTAAGGGAATGACCAACCAATAACTGGTGAACTAGAGATCTATCCCATGGGCAAGCACCATCCCTGACATTATTAATAATACTTTGTTATGCTTGCAGACAGGAACTTAGCATAGCTGTTCTCTGAGAGCCTCAACCCAGCAGCTGATTCAAGTGGATGCAGAGACCCACAGCCAAACACTGGACAGAGCTTAAGGACTCTTATGGAAGAGTTAAGGGAAGAACTGAGGGCCCCAAAGGAGATAGGAACTCCACAGGAAGACTAACAGAGTCAACTAACCTGGACCCTTGGGGGCTCTCAGAGACTGAACCATCAACTAAAGAGCATACAAAGACCAGCCCTAGGCCTCCCCACTCATACATAGCAGATGTGCAGCTCTGTCTTCATGCCGGTCCAGAACAACCAGAGCAGGGACTATCCCTAAAGCTGTTACCTGTCTGTGGAATATGTTTTTCTAGCTGGCAAGCCTTGTCTGGCATCAGTGGGAGAGGATGGGCCTAGCCCACTTGATGTGCCAGGGTGGGGGGATACCCAGTGGGGGACCTCCACTCTCTCAGAGGAGAAGTGGAGGGAAGATGGAGGAAAGGACTGTGAGGGGACTGGGAGTACGGGGCAGCAATTGGGATATAAAGTGAATAAATAAACTTAAAAGGGGGAAATTGGGGTCTCCTCAACTCCCAAATGCCCAAAGCTTCATTTCAAATACTCACTACTTCCTGTAGTAGACACTACAGGTGCAAAATAGGCTCAGTGTTAGCTCCATTTGAAAGAGATAAAATATCTAGTCATCACAAAATGATTGAAATACTCTCAGACAAAAAAAGTAATGTTTGTTTATGCCAACGACATAAGAAAATTAAAACATTAGTATCTGGAAGGCAAACACTGCTGCTAAGAGCTAAATAGTTAATGCAAGACGACACAGCTCAGTGGTTTAGAGACCTTGAGAGTCAAAACACCAGAGCTGAACCTAGCCTCGTACCTCTTAGAAGCTGTGACTCGGACATAGCACCTCACATTTCTTTGCCTTGGTTCCATTACCCATATGAGCCAGTAAAAATAAAATGTACCTTGTAAAGCTGTACTGATTAGTCCATAAAATAACATACTATACTAAAACAGGAAAACAGAAACAAGATACTAAACGAGACCTTAGTACCAGTTGATGAGTAGGAGACAGTGGACCTGACAGAAGTAATATCCAAGTTAAATTAAACTAATAATGTTTGTACACATGTAAGAAAATGTCTTTATTACCACAAACACTCACTGAAATATTTGGAGGTAATGGTTTATGCAATTTACTCACATGCATTTAAGGGAGAAAACTGTATTACAAGCATGCATAAAGGCAGACAGAGCAGAAACTGAATAAATGTTACCACAGGAGAATCTAAACACATGTGCACTTTGAGCATTTATGCTAGAGAAATGAACATCTATGTTTGCACGTGAATGCTCACAGCAGCATTATTCAAACAGCCAAAAGCAGAGCAATCTTTCCACAGAATGACCAGGCATGCTCAGACTCCTACTCCTCCATAGAAAAGTACAAACTACTGATACACACAACAACCAGAACAAGGCTTAAGGGAGTGATACCAGGAGAGAGAAATACCACAGGCTATGTACGATGTGACTCCATTATGCAGTACCCCTAAAATGACAAGACTGTAGAGAAGAACTGAGTGGTGCCCAGGCTACATAGGGGCAGACATGACTGAGGCTATGAAAGGGTAATGTGAAGGACCTCTGGGACAGACTCCTCTACAGCTCTACTGTGGTGGTGATCACACAAACCCACAGATATACAGCTCACACAATCTCTAATGAGTACATGTGAAGCTGGAAAAACACCAATACAAAGCACCAACACAGAGATAGTAGCTGAGATGTCTAGTTACAATGATATAGAGTTATTCTAGAGAGAACTGAGTAAAGGGCAGCTGGGCTCTCTCTCTATTATTTCTTACAACGGTGTGTGAGTCGACAAATATCTCAAACTATAGGTTTAACTCAAAAAGAAAGTTTAAAAAGAAAAAGAGTAGCCAGATGTGGTGACATATGCCTTTAATCCCAGCACTTGGGAGGCAGAGGCAGGCTGATTTCCATGAGTTTGAGGTCCGCCTGGTCTACATAGTGAGTTCCAGGACAGCCAGGGTTACACAGAGAGATCCTGTCTCATAAAGCCAAAAAAAGGTTAAAAAAAAAAAAATAGAAACCGAAACTATAATAAACAATGAAAGCATTAAAGGCATTCCAATTAGCTTAAGAACAGGAAAAGGCTACCAATAGACATGGTGCTTGTTATTCAATGCCATTCTGAAGGAGCTAGCCATTGCTACATAAAAGGTGATATAAACAGCATTTTAAAGTGATCAGTTATACATGGAATCTACCTAGAAAATCCAACACAATCACCAGAAAAAGGATTGCAGTTGTTCAACGGTATCCAAATGCAATATATAAAAAGTTTTTTACTTATAGCCCAGAAGGAATGTTTGTAAGGAAACTCTAGAAATTAGTTCAAAACCTTTTAGTGGTCAATTAGAAACTCTATAAAGAACTCCATCTGTACTTTCTGTCTCTCCTTGTACAGCTCACATGCTATGTTTCCACAGGATTTAACACCCATCTCTAAAAAACAGATTTCCAGTCCTCCCACATAAGCACATCCTCACTCTTCAGTGACTTCTAGTTTTCAGTCTCTACTTCTTCTTTACCTTAGAAGTTAAAGATTCTAAAAGAGATTCAAAATGGTTCCCAGTCTCCCAAGGCCTTAAACATAGTCTTCCTACTGGGAACACTGGTTCCAGGACCCTCATGTAGTCCAAATTCCAAAGATGACCAAGTCCTTTATATTAACTGGGGCTGTATCTGTGTCTGTGCCCACCCATCTACATACTTAAACTATCTTCAGATGGGGAAGAGGTGGCTCAACAGTAATGCACTTATCTTACGAGCACAGGCAACTGAGCTCAATCCCAGAACCTAAGGAACAAGAGCAGGCATACTAGCTGACACTTGTAATCCCATCATGGGAGGCACAGACAGAGGATCCATCCCTGACACTCACTGAACAGTCGGACTAGCCTAATTGGTGAGTTCCAGGCCTCTAAGAGACTATCTCAAAGAAGATGGGTGGCCCCCCTGTGTATGATACTAGAGGTTGTCCCCTAGCCACCACATATATGCATATATGTGCACATGCATACACGTGCACACATGCACACAGAGAGAAATATACTTAAACACATACATACTTGCATGTGAAAGAATTATCTTTATATTCAATGTAAATCCTGTGCAAATCATGTACTGATGGCAGAGTAAGAGTCTATACCTGCTCCAATGCAAATGCAAATCCAATGACTGTGATCTGCTGTTATTTGAATCCTTACATATAGACCCCATGGATACTGAGGACAATTGTACTTTGAACAAGCTTAAGCCAGTACTCAGAAGTGAGGATCTATGGTTTCTTCCATAACACTGAGCCTCTATTTTTTTCTAAGACCTTAGACTCCTTTTCATCAGCTCTGGGACTCTTAACAGGGCAGTCTTCCTCGGGGCCTCAAAAACATCTATATTTGTGAGACTTTTCTCTCTGACAAATTTCATGTTCTCAGTCAATGAAAAACTCAGTATACAGCAGAACCAAATTTAATCCAACCATTCCTCATCATGAGTTTCTCACTTTAGCCCCAGTTTCAAACCATAGTGCTTCTAAACCACTACCACCTAGACCCACCAGGAGCTGCCCTGTCTGCAGGAACAAGGAAAGTGCTATGACTGTACCCTTGAATGTTTCCCAGGGAGCCTTGTGTCATTAGGAAACGGCTTAACCTTTAAGAAGAGAGGCCTAAGAAAGGGCCTTATGTTATTGGTGACGAGCCCTGGAAAGGGGTAATGGAATCCTAGCCTCTTTCTGTGTCTTCCCTTTGCCCTCTAATCATGGCATATCCAATTTAGGTTTGCCATGCATTCCCACCAGCATGTGACCTCACCACAGGCCCAAAGCAACAGAGCTATAGTTCATCACAGATTGGATCTCCAAAACTATAAGCCAAAATAGGTTAGTCATCTCAGACACTGTGTTACAGTAACAGCTGGCTAACCCAGTGTATGCTGAAATCCTAACCTGAAGTTTCTCAGCACGCAACTTTGTTTGGTTTCTGAACAAGTAATTGGTTAAAATGACATCACATAACAGTGGAGGCCTACCCATGACTGTTGTCTTTACAAAAAAGGAAAATGTTGAACACAGACACACTCCCAGAGATAACATTGTGCAAAGATTAAGGCAAACATCAAAATGGTGTGTCTAAAAGCCAAAGAATGCCAGAGATTGCCAGCAACCTCCTGGAGCTGGGAGAGGAGAGATGGAAGAGTTTCTTCATAGCCTTCATGAATCAGCTCTGCCAACACCTGGATGTCAGGCTTCTGGCTTCCAGGCCTTTGAGCAGTACATTTCTGTTGTGTAAGCCATTCGGTGGTACACGGGACTCTCCGAATCCAAAGGTTCCACCTTGGTGGATTTAACCAATACAGATCAAAAAAGAACCAATAAAAAATTGCTGAATACGAATATACTTTTTCCTTGTCCTTATTCCCTAAACAATACAAGAGTTCTGTTAGATACTATAACTAACCTAGAGGTGATTTCAAAAGGATATGCACAGGTCACATGAAAATACAGTGTTGCATATAAGGTACTTAAACATCAGCACAATCTTCCAGGCTCTTGGAGCTACAGAAACAAAAGGCTGGAGAGGTGGCTCAGCAGTTACGAACACTTGTTGCTCTTGCAGGACCTGAGTTTAGTTCCCAACTGCAGGAACAAGGAGAGTGCTATGACTGTACCCTTGAATGTCTCCCAGGCAGCCTTGTGTCATTAGGAAACGGCTGAACCTTTAAGAAGAGAGGCCTAAGAAAGGGCCTTATATTATTGGTGACGAGCCCTGGAAAGGGGTAATGGAATCCTACAAAGTAGCTCACAACCATATATAATGCCAGGTCTAGAGGACCCATCACCCTCTTCTGAGCTCCATGGACACAAAGCATGTATGCAGTGAACAAACATAAACACAAGCACAAGCATGCACACGAGTGCACCTGCGCACATACATACATACATACATACATACACACACACACACACACACACACACACACACACAAATCTAAAATGGAAAAGAAAATGAGACAATTACATGTTGCTATATTGTATTCTGCTAGATCAGCAAATTAGTTTATCATCATAACCAGGTTCAGGAGATCCAGTGAAAACCTCTCTTTCAACAACTTGTCCAAAGAAGACAAGAAAGTCTAAATACACACACACACACACACACACACACACACACACACATATATGCACATAGCAGGGCCTCATTATTAAAAACAGATCAAAGTCTAAATAGAAGAATAACTACTTTTTAAATTAGTTTTCAAATAACCTTACTAATGGTCACTATTAAAAGATGTTTAAACAGACAATAAAAAAAATACAGATTTTTTTTTTATGTGAGCTGAAGGTTATCCCTCAACAGATAAAGGATTTCTCGCTACATGATTCTAAACAACGGCCAGCTATACAGAGGAAGGAAATGATTCCCATCCTTAAGCTACTCTCCTACTTCCCACCAAACCTGAGAGTGACCAGGAAGAAAAGCAACAGATTTCATGGCAAAAGACTAAAATAGTAAGTATTAAATACATAGTCTATCTTAAAATACATGCAATGTCAAATATCCTGTTTGCTGTGTTAAAACTATTCCATCGCACATAAGATGAAAAACTTGGGGCTGGGAAGATATTCTCTCCGCAAAGTATCTGTCATGCAAGCATGAGGACCTAAGTTCCAATCCCTAGTACCCATGTGGAGAACAAAAGAAGTTGGAACAGATGCATGCATTTTAACCCTAGTAGGGAGGGCAGAGATGGAAGGACCATGAAGAACAGTAGAAGACCTCAAGCCGCCAAAAGATCTAATGGAGGAGATGAACAGATGGGCTCTGCAACAAAGAGCACTGGCTGATCTTCTGAAGGACCTCAGTTCAATTCCCAGCACCCATATGGTAGATCACAACCATCTATAACTCCAGTTACAGAGGATCTGACACTCTTTAAGCCTCTATAGGCACTGTACACACCTGGTACACAGACACTCAGGCAAACACTTATACATATAAAATAAAATAAATCTCTTAAAATGCTTATTTATCAAAAACAGTAAGAATAATGCTTATGGTAAATTTAGTAGCATTCTCACTAAAGTTAAAATGTAGTTTCAATCATTTGTTTGTCTTGTTTTTCAAGAACTGGCTGTTCTTCCAGATCTGCTTTTAATTTCCAGCACCCACATGGTGGCTCACAACTATCTGTAGCTAGGATTCCAGGGATATAATATCCTCTTCTTGTTTCTTGAGGGCACTGTACACACATGGTGCATAGATATATATGCAAGGAAAACAATCACACACATAAATTTTGTTAATTGTTAATGAAAAAATAAGGCTAGGCAGTGGTGGTACAACACCTTTAATCCCAGCACTCAGGAGGCAGAGGCAGATAGATCTCTGAGTTTGAGGCCAGGCTGGTCTACAGAGTGAGTACCAGGGCAGCCATGGCTACATAGAGAAATCCTGTCTTGAAAAACAAAAACAAAAGCAGCTACCCAATGACTCTACAGTTGAAGCTGTATCCAAGTTGCTAAGATAGTAGGATACTCTTGGGTATAGTAAATTAACTGCTGAGATAATCAATAAATGAATCAGCATAAGGTATGCTGACTTCTTTGGAAGGAATTTTATGAAGACAAGATTTAAGACTTCTCATACAATAAACAATTCAATCACAAGCACTAATAAAGTAACTAAGTAACAGTAAAAAAAAACACTCTATCAATCAATCAATAGCCAGGGAATTAATTATGTGCAAGACTGTACTAAGTAATGAAGGCAGATTTTAAAAGATGCCTGCCCTGGGTCAGACTCATACAGTAGCTAAAGACATACAAAAGGCTGTTTTGAAGCTAGACAAAAAAAAAAAATCTTCTGCAATTCAGTCCAACTCCTTGGTCATCTGCTTTCACACCCCATTCAACCAAACACGCGCCCCATCTGCCAAGCCCATGCACTGCAATGCACAGTGCCCTTGCCCCTCCGGTCCACCCATACACTACACACCACAGATGCTTCCCTGAATTAGAGGCCTGCAAAATTCCTAACTTCCAAAGCCCTATCCCAAATGCTTCCTGCATCTCTGGAAATCTTTTATGAGCATGCTATGCTCTGTTATGGAAATCTTCCTATCATCTCCTGTTTTATTTCTCTATTTGTCTGTCTTGCTAGAATCAAATTATATGATTAGAAAAAAAACTAATTTTAAATTTGAACCCTTAGCTATCTGACCTTAACCAAAACAAACTCCCAAGTTTCTTAAGCTTCAGCTCCTGAATATACAAAATAAGGAGATCATCACCTAGTGTGCATTCTTTATTTAATTATATAGGGCTGTGGCTTTAGGAGAGGGAATGTAAGGAAAGACACTAGGGTAGAAGTGCCTCAGAATAACAAACAACAAAGGATTTGAAAACTGCAGCTATTAGGGCTACACTCTATATTCTTAAAGAGCTAGAGGAAAAGTTGAATACATTAAGAAAAGATGAGAAAAATATTCAGAAGATCCAAGTAAAACCCCTAGAGATTAAAAACTATGGCACCTGGGTCTATGTGATCACATCAGGCCATCACTAGCCACATCGCCTAACAACTTGAGCTCCACCCAAGAAACTGTGTAAAGGTGGAAAAAGAACTGATCCCACAAAGTTGTCCTCTGAGCTCTACAAACATGCTATGGCATGTGGGCACATGCACACACATACACACCAATACAAAAGTTTAAAACTATGGTGTCTGAGATTAAAGATATGGTAAACATGTCTTTAATAACATGCCATAGAATAGCAGGATGACTGAACTAGTAACAGATTAGATACTGCACAAGGAAAAAGCTAGTGAACTCAAAGATATAGCAATGGGTAAAAACATGAATCCAAAGAAAGAAATTAAGAGAGCATCAATGAGCTGCAAAACCATCTCATGCAACATAATATACATTTAATCAAAATCTACAAGGGAGAAGAACAGGAAAGAAAAATATTGGGGAAAATGATAAATACTTTATAAAATTGATGAAAACTACAAAATCAAAAATCAAGAAGTTCAATGATACCAAAAACAAGGAATATAAAGAAAATTACATTAATGCATACCACAATTTGTTTAAACCAGTTTATTAAAGAGAATATCTTTAAAGCAGACACACACAAAAAAATGCATATTATCTACCAGTAAACAAAAGGATCTTGGCTGCTTTCTTATCAGAAACAAGGGAGACAAAAAACAATAAATCAACATCTTTTAAGTGATTGATGGGGGAAAAAAATCTAAAATTCATTACTTAATAAATGTTTTTCTAAAGCAAACAAAATACCTTTTCAGACATAAAAGCTAAAACAATCACCAAGTCCTCATTAATAGAAATTTTAAAGGACATCCCTAAAGCAGAAATAAAATCAAAATAGATGCAAATATGAGATTAGCAGAGGAATAAAGAGAATAGTAACTCAATGTATATGTAACCATAAAGAGATTTAGCTTTTTGGTGGAAGTGGGGGGTTGAGACAGGGTTTCTCTGTGTAACATACATACATATATGCATGTATCTGAGTCCAGACTGAAGAGATGGTTCAGTGGTTAAAACCCTTGCCTTCCAAGCAAGCCTGGGGACATAGTTCAGATTCCAAGAACCTATATGTATGCTGGGTGAGTGTGGCAGCTTGCCTGTATTTCAAGTCATGAAGGAAGAGACAAGGGATCCCCAGAACAAGACAGACTGCAAGACTAGTCACATCAGTGATCTCTGAATTTGAATGAGAGACCCCCACCTCAGTAATAAGGCAGAAAAATCTATACAGGATGACTCTCCACATCAACCACAGGCCTCACCCAAACAGGTGTCCACAAATACTCACACGCACACATACACCATATATTTACATGAAAGTGGGGGGGGGAAGATAACTGATTCTATTTTTTACACTTGATCATAGCCAAAAGTCCAAGAAGCAATCTGATTCTATTTTTTAAAAGATGCTTACAAATAATGGAAAGCACACTGCAGTAGACAACACATAGAATAAGGTGACCAAGAACACCAGTATACAAGTAAATTCAACAACACAGATGATTAACAAGATCAATAAAAGGCACAACCAAAGTTCATCTGAAAATGAATAGGTGTCATAAATACTTTCCATTAAAGAATCCAGATTTTAGTCAAACAACAACAACCACCTTCCCACAGAGTACTCCAAACCAGATAGAAACACTAATAAATACCGATAACAGTTAAGGAAAAAAATACCAACTGCATACAAAGTGTAACAGAAAACAGAAGAAAAGGGACCATTTCCCAATTCATCAGGGCTTCCTACATTACCGGCAAACCTAACAGAAGATTTTTTAAAAAACAACTCTTTTGCCTCGGTTCTGTCAATGAAGCCCAGAGACTAGTTGAGTAATTAAGAACTGACGGCTCTGAGCTGAGTGATGGAGGGCAGATACAGTAGAGGCAATGCATAAGTCCACTCACTTAAACAAAATTATGACAACAAAGAGCAGAACAGTGGTTGCCAACAGCACGCAAGAAGAGAGCAGATTTCTCTAGAAATATGCTGTTTCATTAAAAAATCACCCCCACTGAACTAAACACTTGAATATGATTAGGTGGATGCGGGTGGATGCGCACACCCGAAAGCCAGGAAGTCTACCTTAGGCTACTCCTCAGAAGCTGTCTACCTTGGTTTTCATTTGGGAGGGCTCAGGGTTTGGATTGGTTTGGTTTGGTTTGGTGTGGTGTGGTGTGGTGTGTTGTGTTGTGTTGTGTTGTGTTGTGTTGTGTTGTTCTGAGCTAGTCTCTCATTGGGAACTGGGGTTCACAGATTACAGCAAAACACAAGAATCCTTCTGTCCCTGAGCACAACCATTACAAGCACATGCCACCAGGTGTGCATTTTACATGGGTGCTTGGAATATGCATCTCAGGTCCTCGTGCGCTGCAAACACTTCACCAACTAAACTAATTCCCAGCCTGACAGGCTTTATATTATGTGGTTTACTACAACTTAAAATGAGAGAGAGAGAGAGAGAGTTAAAAAAAAGACACAAAAGCTGATTAAAGTTGATTAAAATTACTTCTAATCAACTAACCATAATGGCCTAGTTTATAATTTTGGTTAGGAGTCTAGCTCTTAAGAGCTGAGCCATCTCTACAGCCCCAATTCTTTTTTTCCCAAATAAAAGAAAAATGAGTACATCTTGCAAGTGGGACATGAGGACTTCTCAAACTATAATAAAGCATGAAAGAGGCAGTAAGATGGCTCAGGAAATAAATGCATTTGTCACAAAGCCTGACCACCTGAGTTCAATCTCCAGAGACTTGGTAGCAGGAGAGACTCCCACAAGCTAGCCATAGACCTACACACACACACACACAAATAAATACATGTAAATTTAGACTTTTTGATTAAAATTTACAAAATAAAGTATAGGGAGCAAGATGAAGAACAAGGAATAAGAAAACAATACAAACGCTAGCTGGTGGTAGAAACACAAAGCATACTATTCAGACACAAACATACTGTGTCATCCCCACCCCACACACAGCCTAAGTCCCTAAGTAAAACTTTCCATAGAGGCTTCTCTTTATTCAAAGCACAAAGAAAAATTCAGCTTGCCTACAAGGTCCAGCACAATCTGGCCCCATGCCACTACTCCAGCCCTCTGTCCTACTGGATTGTTCCACGTGCCCCCAGCTCCCTCTCTAAAGCTGTACCTTCTGTCCCTGGTCCTCTCCAGCCACCCTGCCAGCACAGGGTCTCGGCCCTGCTATCTTCAGTGAGACTGAAGCCCTTCCTTTCCCATGCATCCTGAATACTTCCATTCATGGGTCTCATTTTTGACTTCCCTTAACACATCACAACTGCAGCTTAACAATATCTGCTAAAGACAGAGGTCACATCTGCATTCATTCTCAACTCCACGGCCAAGCACTGTGCCGGCTAAGGTCTTCCTACAGCTTAAGTCAAGCTGAGCATCAAAGACTGATAAGCTACATACACACACACACACACACACACACACACACACACACACACACATACACACATACACACACAGGGAGGGGAGGACACACCATAGATAAAGCATAGTAATTGGCTGCTGAGTAACCATTGTTTTTGCTGTCTCCTGACACAGTGCCTGCTGCAGATGAAACACTCCAGAATATCAGTCAAGCCGGGTGGTGGTGGCGCACGCCTTTAATCCCAGCACTTGGGAGGCAGAGGCAGGCGGATTTCTGAGTTCGAGGCCAGCCTGGTCTACAGAGTGAGTTCCAGGACAGCCAGGGCTACACAGAGAAACCCTGTCTCGAAAAAACCAAAAAAAAAAAAAAAATCTCAATCAGTCAAAGAGCAAAATTTTCACAAGACTCTTAAGTCTTACATATTAAACAGTAACCCTACTTAAACTGTTGTGTTTTACATAAAAGTAAGACTGAAGAAACAAAAGATCTAGAAGGGGTAAGATCATGATGTGTTTTAAAAGAAATGGATCAGTACCAGAATGACTTTAAATTTTTAAATAAGAACTAAAGAACACCACATGGAAATGTCTCCCAAACCCTAAAGAATAATTTTTTAAAAACTACTTAGTTCACTCAATCCCCTCCAATACATAGTGTATCTAGCCTTTGGAGGCAAATCAACTATTATTTCTTCCTTCAACACCTTTCTGAAAGTACCAGCCTACATTGGTTTCTCCACCCCCCTAACCTACTACACAGCACTGAATACCTACCACATAGACTATATTTAACTAAATGTCATCTTCTTGTTTTCCCAAAAGTAGAATGTGTACAACCTCGTATGTCTTCTAGAACTTATTTCAAGTGCATTAACACTACAGGTGTTTAGTACTGAAACTAAATGATACAATTTTTAATGGTAAATCTCAAAATGCTCCTGCATTTTATTCCTCAATAATTCTGCAAATTGTTCATGCCTCTGTTTTTTCACTCCATCATTCTATTAAGAACAGCAATGTCTAAGGTCTTCTTAGTGCCACTTGTCCAAACTCAAAGGAGGTTTTCTGTGCCACCGTTATCTTTTGAAGCGTAAATCAGAGATATATTTACACCTGCCCCTATTTAACGGAGTAAGTTTCACTTGCAATCTTTCCCAAGATTAGTCAGGTCCCAAGACGCTCCTTCCGTATAAAACTGGTAGCCACCACAGCTACGATACAATATACTATCCACAGCTCATTCATAACTGGAAAGCTAACTCCCGGGGAAATGGTCGGTTCGAAGTGGCCAGAGACCGGATAAAGTGTATCACTTTGGAAAGCTCGAGCAATCGGCAAGGGCGGCCGCTCATCACTCCCGCCTGTCAGTTTCCAACAGGACCCACGAGAACTCGTCCCCAGGTGACCCAAGCCTCGGGAAGCCGCGTCTTCCCAGACACCGGCTCCAATCCCGTCTCCCTCCACTCTCACTGAACTGCACTACAAGAAGGAAGGGCCCGCAGGGCGTGAGGAGCCTGAGGCCCGGCTGGGGCCGGCGGAAGGCGACGAGAGGGGCCAGGGTCGGGCGCCCCGTGAGGCGAGGACGCACAGTCCCGGCCGCGGAGCGCGGCGCGGAGGGAAAACCAGGCCGGACGGCCGGGGCGTGCGCAGGGGGAGGGGGCAGGAGCCTCACCGTCGCTCCCCGGAGGCCGGCGCCGCCGCAGACCCGCAGTTGCTAGGGAGAATGCGCTTCCGGGTCACGAGCGAGCGTTCTGAGGGCGACGGTGGCCCGGTTGGGCCAAGAGCGAAGCGCGGAGGTAGTGGGCGGTGGAGGCGGTGGTCGCTTCAGGACCACGGGATTGAATGAGGGGCGGTGCGAGGCTCATCCCGCGTGGGCGGCTTCCGGCTAAGCGACCGCAGCCTTTCTGCCTGGGGTCCCTCTCGCGCTATCTGGATCCTAACCCACTACCCAGCCGGTGTCACGTTGCAGGTACCAGCAGACTTTTGGATGCTCTCAGCACCAACGCCAGCAGCACCTTCCTTGGTACCAGGTCTTATTCATCCACGCATTGGTCCATCGCTTCTTCACTGGACACCTGTACAGGGCTAGGTGCATTGTTGGCATGTGCAGGCTGGTAACCAAAGAGATGACATTGTCCAGCTAGCTCAGATGAGCGAAGGAAGCGGTAAAGCCTGCGCGAGAAAGGCTTGCCTAGACAAAAGAAGGGAAGAGCAAGGAGACCTCAACCAAGTGGAAAATTGTGTCAAGCCGGGGAATACCTGCAATGTGGTGTTAAGGAGACAGCATGGCCCCAACAGGCAAGTGAGTCAAGAATTGAAAACATGAGGACTCTGTGAACCACTCTGTGAAACCCAAAGAGCATCCAGGGAAGTATGAGAAGGAAGAAAAAAAAAAAAGTCAATGAGGGGTTGGTCATAGCTGCCAACTGCTGTGGAGACCATGTGTCCAGTGATACCAGTAGAATAATCAAAATTCAATACTACAATGTCAGAGTAGGGGAGGGGGTCCACTTCTGTGTGGAGGAGACTGCTACATTTTTCTCCGTGTTGAATCAAGAAAAGAAGATATGGAAAACTTCTAGATTCCTTACTGCTTTAAGAAGCCCCACCTTGGGCTGGAGAGATGGCTCAGTGGTTAAGAGCACCGACTGCTCTACTGAAGGTCCTGAGTTCAAATCCCAGCAACCACATGGTGGCTCACAGCCATCTGTAATGAGATCTGATGCCCTCTCCTGGGGTATCTGAAGATAGCTACAGTGTACTTACATATAATAAATAAATAAATCTTTTTTTAAAAAAGATGTATTTATATTTATATAAAAAAAAGAAGCCCCACCTTGGTATAACTTCCATGTTTGCTTAAGGAGTGAGCCTGAGGATTCTTTATTTTATTTTATTTTTTCTTGCTCCTCTTCAGATGCTTCCAGAACCTCAGCCAAACTTCTACGTAAGCAAAACTTGCCTGTTCAAACTGCAGAGAATAAATGGCAGAGGCTCGGGGATTCTGTGAATAGGAAGCAGGCTAGAGGAGACAAGGATGGGAAAATCCAGAAGAGACAAAGAACAAAGGATTCAAACAAACAAATGGGGTATGGGTGGGGGGCAGAAATGGGAGGTGAGCTAAGAAAACCAAAAATAAACTCAAGAATAGAATGACAAGGACAAAGGAAGAAGAGTTAAGATCATTAGTATCCAAAACCACATTTTGACTGAACATCTGGCAAAAAAGTATGCTAACTGGCATGAAAGCTGAGTGGACATACTACCAGGATTTCTAAGTGTAGTGAGCTTGTCTTCCTTATGTGAGCTGAAGGAAATCCACAGCACACTTTGTAGTGGATGGGAGCTAAGAGCCTTGATCCACATGCCTTTCTGGTCAATGTATAATCCTCATAGAACAAGGGTGCCCTTAAGCTCTTCCAAAGGATTTAGAAATAATGGTTTCCTGTGGGAAACTATGAGTCCTTTCATGATTGGTTTTACCAGCTGTCTATGAAAGTAAATCAAGGAAAATGTTTTAAATGTGTGGCTGAAGAATATGGGATCCATATAGTCAAGAGAGCTGTCTTAATCTATTCTCACGGAAGAAGTCAAATACCAGAGACAAAGCAGTCTGTGAGCAGAGTCTGGGAAACGCAAAATTAAGTCACAGACCCATGTCAGTGTCTGATGTGGACCCACTTCCTGACTGATCATCAGGAATCTGCTCTCCATATCCCCACAAGACAGAAAATACAAATATAGACTCTAAAATCTATTACAAGGAGACTGTTCCACCCATGAGACTCGGTGCCCATGACTTAACCCATCTATCAATGACTCTGCCTCCCAATACCATCTCATTAGGTGTTGGAGAGGTGAGGAAGGACACAGACATTCATTCTATAGCAAAGACCTAAATATAATACAGCAAACCAGGACCAGTAGTAGTGATAGTTTCGTAAAAGTAAGCCACATCACTTGTTTGGTGAATAAAAGGTATAAAGCAACCTCTTGATCTAGAGAAGAGAAGACACAAATGCATGAGTCAGTGAATTCTGACTAGCATATACCTTATAGTGTATTCTGTGGAATGGTCAGGTGATTCATTAGGCTCCATTTGGTTGGGTTTCTGTGGGATGCCAGTGGTGTCATAAGAAATGGGAAGGCACTTCAACATGGTAAGCCTCATCTATGTTTGGTCTCTGGGTGACTGATAGTCCACTAATGATGCAAAATATTTTGAGAAATGTCTCCAAAGACCTAGCGCATGAGTAGGACCACGATTCCCATGCCCTGCTGGGATATGAAAATAGCCTACAGCCTCCAGAAGCACACCAATTTGATTTTAGGAGACATTGTGTCTACACCTTGGTCTTGTCTACTGTAACAATGTGCTATAAGCTGGGAACCTTAAACAATAGAAATTTACACAATTCCTGATGTTGTGAACTCTGAGATCAAAGTGCTGGCAGATTGTCTGGTCTGGACCAATGTCCTGTTTCCTGCCTTGTCCTGATCAGACAGGAAAAGAACTAGTTGGCATTCTAGATTCTCATAAAAATACTAATCCCATTCTTGATGGTTTCACCCTTGTGTTGCAATCACCTTCCAAAACCCCACCTCCTATTACCCTTGGACCAGTTTTCAGAATATGAATTTGGAAGGGCATAAACCTGCAATGTGTGACCTTGCTATTAAGCCGTATTAACCGATGAGTTAAGGACTTAGAAGGAGCTGCTGTTGTCCCAGAGCTTTCCAGGGTTAGTTAATCTTGATTATTAACCACCATTTCCTCTGCTCAGGGTTCTGTGTTAACACCCACCAAGTCACCATGGCAGGCATGAAGAAGTCGTCGCTGACTGCACGTTCCCTGTCACACATCTTTACACATTCTGCCATCAGCTGGGTCCCAGAAGTTGTCTTTTTTCGTCCCACTCAATTCCATTGGCATCAGAGACAGGAAAGAGAGCAACCTGGGATCAATTAAAAAAAAAAAAAAAAAGTGTTGCAACCTCAAAGACAAACCCAGGCAACAGAGACAGGGTGTACATACACGTGTGTGGGAGTAAGTGGGTGAAAGAGTGCGGCAACCAAACCAAACACTTCAGGGACTCCAGGGAGATAAGGCAGGATCGGGTCATTCAGCAGTGTGATCTTATCTGTGACTGCTGTGTGTGCTGATCTCATCACACAGGAAGTAAAGGATCACGAGAGGAGAGAGGAGTGTGAAATAGGATGAGAACTGAAAGAATTCCAAGAAGTAAAGTAAAGTGGTACTTGCTGACCTGGAGGGATCTGGAGAGACTTCAGATCATAAAGACCATATAGGTGGCCTGAGGGTGTGGGCCAGCGAGCTGTGGATGAGCAAGAAGGATGTCTCACGGTCTCAGGACATGGCCCAGCCTCCTCCCCAGGGACCTACACCCATCTGGACCACTGTTTCCAACTAGAAGCCATGCTCTGTATTCTGCTTTTGTTCTTGTTTTACTTTATATAAATGCTTGGGGTTTTTTTTTTCTAGTATTTAGTTTCTCTTTTCCTTTTAAAATATAAATCCTACTAGAACATTTTTTTTTTAATTCTTAGGTCTTATTGTTTTACTATTTCGTTCTCTTTTTACCTTAAATAGGTCTCGTTTAAATCTTTGATCTTGCTAGAGAGGTGGCTCAGCAGTAAAGAGCACTGGCTGCTCTTCCAGAGGACCCAAGTTCTCAGCACTCCTGGACTGGCTCACAACGGCCTGTAGCTCCGGTCCCATGTGGATCTGACGCCCTATTCTGACCTCTGTGGGTACTGCATGCACATAGTGCTGACATACAAGCAGGCAAAATACCCATACACATAAGGTAAAAACATGAAAAAAATAAATATGATTTCTGTCTTTCTACTTATTTTAACTGTCAACTTATATTTTAGATTGTGTATATGCATGTACTGTGTGTGTGTGTGTGTGTGTGTGTGTGTGTGTGTGTGTGTGTGTAAGAGGAAAGTTTTAGGAGTTGGTTCTCTCTCCACTTTGTTGAGACAAGAGTCTTTCTTTCATCATTTAGAAATAGTTTAAATGATGCTTCATACTCTAGCTTAGCTGGCCTGGAAGCTGGTGGATGCTCCTGTCTCAGCATAGGGATACTAGGATGACAGATGTACACCAACTTTTTATACAGATTCCCAGAATAAAACTTTGGCTTGCACAGCAAGTACTTTCTACCCATTGAACCCAATTTTCTCATAATTTCTTCAGTATATTGTTCTTTTTAGACAGTCTCTTATTATTAGCTTTTCAGGGCTTCTTATTGCTCCACTTTTTTCTCATGCCATGTACTATATTTTAAATGTGGTGTTTTGAGCCCAGCCCGGGCTACACCGTGAGAACTAGTCTCAAAACAAAGAGCTTTCGTTTTTTTTATCCCCTCTAGGCATTGTGTTTTATCTTTCTCCCGTCTCTGTCTTTAGATTCTGAATGGTCTCTTTCAATAATGGACATATCTCACCAGCTCCAAGGGGCACCTAATAACTGTTACACCTGAAAGAGAGAAAAATGACATAAAAATCACAAAACCCAAACTGCCAGTGGGGACTTCTCTGCAGGGAAATGTCGTCATTAAACAAGACTTTACTTTTCTTCCATACTTTGCCACTGCCAGATCCCAGCTGGGATAAATTTAACACAAGGGAACCTCTTGAGCTACAGTCAATGGCACAGTGACACATCACAGCCCTTACAGCAGGGGGAGCCAAACTGCTGGGTTAAATCCAGCTCCCCTAGTTGCTCACTGGGAGCCACTTACTCTGTGTAGTCTTGAACTAGTTATTCAATGTTTTCCTTCCCTCTAGAACAGTGGTGCTCAGCCTGTGGGCCAAGACCCCTTTGGAAGTTGCAGGTCATATGTTTACATCACAATTCATAACAGTAGCAAAATTACAGTTGTGCAGTAGCAATGAAACTAATTTTATGGTTGGGGGTCAACACAACACGAGGAACTATATTGAAGGGTCTCAGCATTAGGAAGATTGAGAACCACTGCTATCGAACATGGATGATTATAGTACCACATATAGCAACTATAATGTTACTATAAAAGATTTAAATGATATAGTAAATGTGAAACATTTGTAATGGTGCCTAACACATAGTAAA
>JADRCD010206904.1:30000-40530 GCA_019843815.1 Montemys delectorum
CAGACTTGAACTTACTTCACCAAGCTAACATTGCAAGTGTCTTTACCCACAGAAGCCAGAGAACAACTTGAGACCAGTTCTTCCCTTCCGTCATGTTGGACCTTGGACTCAGGTTGTCAAGTTCAACTGCAAACATGAATTTAGCTGCTGAGTCATCTCACCAGCCCTTGTTTTTTGCAGCAGTCCTGATGAGCTGAGCATCATCTAACACAGTGGTGTCTCTGCCTTCCCTCTTTTTGTGAGCTCATTCATCAGCCATTTGTGAACCTTCTCTGGAGACGTTTGCCTCTTCAAGACATTTGCTCATTATTAAGTATTGTTAGTATTGGGTTGAAAGAGTTCTATATCCTAGATATTGGCTCGTTTCAAATATTTGATCCTGTGGATAGGGTTTTCACTATCTTAATAGTCTCTTTGGTTCCATTTTTTTTTTTAATTCTGATGATGTCTAAATTATCTGTTTTCTTGGGTCATTTGTGTTTCAATATCATACCTAGAATCTGATGCCTAATTTGAAGTTGTTAGGTCCCTCCTTCCGGCCTCAACTCTGTGACATCAGAGCTTATAACCGGAGACTGTCAGCTTACATCTGCTGTACCTAAAACAAAGGCCCACTACACTGAGTTCCGCCTTCGAGGATTCCAGAGGAAGGTACGCCTGATGGCTGACACTTCAGCTGGCTGAGGACATTGTTCAATGTAAACAAACTGACTACCTGAAGACATCTGCTGTTGACCTCCACCCCCACCGTGGGCCGAGCCTCCAACCTCTCCTAGTGCGAAGACCTAGGGGACACCCTGAGCCCCCTGAGCCGCTGCCCTCGAGAGCTGGCATGCTCGGCAGCCCAGTTTCCCCTTGACTTCCCCTTGACTCTTTTCTGACTCTTTCCTGACTCCTCCCCCATTGTTTATGTTACGCAAATATCATTGTAACCTAGAGATCCAGCTTTGCTTTCTCATGTACGTATAAATCCTGAACCCCAAAAGTAAAGTTAGAAGCCTTGATTGGGACTCAACTTGGCTTCACATTCTTTTGTTCTCGAACTATGTTTCAGGTCTTTTTCTCCCTTCAAATTGAGCGAGAACCTAGTTTGTGAAACTGCGGAACAGCTTCAGGAAGTCATAACGATTCACATCCAAGTGTTTCCTTTTAAGAGTTTCATGTCATAATTTTGGTTCTCGATTTAGGGTTAGGTAGATTTCTTTCTCTCATTTTATGTGCTGTGAGGTTAAGGGTTTATCTTCAGTCTTTTACATGATGTCTGGTTATCTAGCACAGCCACCTTGACTGGTCTTACTTCAGACTTTTAACTCATTTGCATATATATGTCCACAGTAAAAGTCTACAGCATCAACTTAAAACATGTACATCTGTTGTGTGACAAAACTTTCCCTGGGAATGCAACACATATCTACTCACCCCAGACAGGGATCCTACAAGCAGCCAATGTACAGACACCACCCAAGTCCAACTTGGTGAACCAACGAATTTTACTGGGGTTACTTACAGGACTGTGAGTGAGGGATTACTTACAGGAGCAGGTGAGTGCATCACCAAAACCCACTCCAGTGTGGACAGCTCACAAAACTGGGAACCTGAAGCATACTGCACAGCCTGCAGGCAGCTCAACAGGTTAACAGTATCCTTTCCAAGTGACTGTGGTCTAACCTCTTCCAGACAGCTCAGCTGGTTTCTGTTTCTTCCAAATAGCTGTTCTGATCTAAAATCTTCTTTGCTGCTCAGCTTTATTTCATCTGAGAAGGACTCTCATCTTTTATTGCTTACTCTGGCAGGGAGGAGCCTAGTGAATCTATTGAGTTTCAGGGACTTCCTGAAACTCTCTTGAGTTGTTTATTTTCCTGATTAAGGAGCTTCCTTGTGGAATGGAATGTCTTAATCTCAAAGGAAACTGTTATACAACAACATTATACATCATTAATTTTCCAATGTGGTATTTATTTTTTATTAGTTGTTTAACAGAAATTATTTTATACTATTAAACATTTAGGTTATTCCACATATTTGCTATCATAAACAATACTTAAGAACATACATATAAAAATCTTTCAAGTGGATTACATTTTTCCTTTAGAAATAATCATTTTATAAAAAATTGTATAGTAGTTAAATAAATTTGTATATAATAACTATATTTAGTCTTAATATTATGAGTAATGAGGTAATTATATCAGTGTATTTTGTTAAACTTAATTTGGACCATTTGCACAGGCAAACAGCTTTATTAGTCACAAAAATAAATATTTGCATGACAACTGACCTGTATCAAATATACATTGCATCAATTGAATGCTGCTACAAAACACCACATTTTTGTCTGAATTGGGCACTACACTTTTAAAAACTACTCTAGTGATTGAAAAGAATGCCTTTTAACCATGATTGAACTGTCGCTCTGACTACATTTGGCTTTTAAATTTTTAAATTAATTTTTATCTTATATGCATGCACGTCTTGCCTGCATGTATGTCTGGGCACCACCATTGTGTCTAGTGCCTGCAGAGACCAGAAGAAGGTGTCAGATACCCTGGAACTGGAATTATAACGTAAACTGCACTGTGGTGCTGGGAACCCAACCTGGGTCCTCTGCAAGACCAGCAAGTATTCTTAGCCACTGAGCCATCTGTCAAGCCCCTTTAATTATATTTGTATGATTACTACATACGTTTTAACGTCTAGATAGTAGATGTATATTTTCTCATGAGTACATCTACTCTTCCTGTTATGAATACCTAGTTGTATACTAAGGTCTTCAATCCTATTTATTCCTAAAGTCTCTTAACAAAGTGTCATACTACAGCCAGACATGGTGATACATACTTGTAACCTCAGCACTTGGGAGGTGGAGGCAGGAGGATCAGAAGCAGCTCAAGGTTATCCTCAGCTGCATAATGAGTTCAAGGCCAACCTAGGATACATGAGAACTTCTCTCAAAAAAAAAGTGTCAAGTTGCAAATTAAAACCACAGTAAGATTACCTCATAGCTGTTACAATGCCGATTAGCACAAAGGCAAGCGCAAAGGGCTAGCCAGCATGTGGAGAAAAGAGAGCCCTAAACATTGGTGTGCGAATGTAAATCAATTCAACCATTGTGGAAAACCTGGAATTTTCTCAAAAAATTATACACTGATCTACATTATGATCCAGCAATTCCACTTCTGCATATCTATCCAAAGGAAATGAAATCAGTGTGTCAGAGACATCTGCTTTCCCGTGTTTACTGCTGAGCTATTTACAACAGCCAAAATATGGAGCCAATATAAGTGTCTATCATTGGAAACTGCATAAAGGAAACTCTGTGTGTGTGTGTGTGTGTGAGAGAGAGAGAGAGAGAGAGAGAGAGAGAGAGAGAGAGAGAGAGAGAGAAGGGGGTAGTAAGAATGAGTGGACTTAGAAGGGGTCACAAACAAGGTCTGCCTTTCTAGACACCCCCAGTGACCCATTTTCTACGTTTCTACACCTATCTGTCACTGCCTCCCAATAATTCCACTTAATTAAGAGTCAATCAAGAGATTAATTTATTGTCAAAGCCCCTTCCTGAAAGGTCCAGCTCTGAGCAATCCATGAATCAGAGATGGAGCCTCCATCCCAGGAGTCTCTTGCAAGGAAAAGCAACTTCACATCCAAACCATAAAGATGTAATGGGTTGCCATGCAGACCTTTTAATAAGAAGGGAATCCTGTTACTTGTAGGAACATGCATTCACTGAAAGGGCATTGGGCCAAGTAAGAAAAAAGAGACACTGAAAGGCAAACAGCCCCTGAGCTCACTCACACCCGGATCAGAGAAAGCAGAAATAGAAACGTGTGGTGGCTACCAGGGGTTGGATTGAAAAGACTGTTTTGTCCCAAGGGATACAACATTTCAATGGACCTGCAAGATGTAGATCTATCACTGGGGAGGCTAAAGCAGGAAACTCAGGAGTTCAAGGTCAGCCTTAACTACATAGTGAGTTATAGGTCAGCCTAGGCAACAATGAGACCCTGTCTCAGAAAATAGATAGATAGATGATAGATAGATAGATAGATAGATAGATAGATAGAGATAGACAGGTGATCGATGATAGGTAGATATAGATAGATAGGAGATAGATAGGTAGATAGATAGATAGGAGATAGATAGATAGATAGATAGATAGATAGATAGATAGTAGCTAGATATAGATAGACTAAGTTTCAGAGACCTGTTAGACACCACAATGACTACAGTAAACAATAGAAAGTGGCTAAGAGAACTCAAATCTTCTCACAATTAAATAAAGTATTTCAGACAATAGGTACATTCATTAGTTTGATTTAGTCTTTCTACAATGTGTACACCATTCAAAACATCATGTACACCATACATTATGATTTTTATACTTCAATTAAAAATCAAAATCTTGCCGGGCAGTGATGGTGCAGGTCTTTAATCCCAGCACTTGGGAGGCAGAGACAGGCGGATTTCTAAGTTCGAGACCAGCCTGGTCGGCAGAGTGAGTTCCAGGACAGCCAGGGCAACACAGAGAAACCCTGTCTTGAAAAACAAAAGATAAAAAAATAAAAATCTTCAATGAAATAAAACATCATGTTAGCCGCTTCTTATCACCCTTGCTGTAAATAATTTCTTGATTGTTTTGTGCTAATTTTTCTTTTAATCCCCGGGAAGAAAGGGGCAGCCAGAGAATCAGGCTGTGTGTAGAGTGACACTTTTGAAAAATGAAACCTGAAACCCAGCTGGTTTGGGGTCTTTCAGAAGTGGCCTTGCGGACTGAGACATAGCTTAGTAAGGGCTTAGCACACGTGAGCAGATGAGTCTGCACCTAGAACCCACAGGGGGAAACTAAGATGTGCTTGCACAGACTTGTAATCCTGGCACCGGGGAAGCAGACAGAAGGCTTTCTGAAGCTTGCTGGCCAGTCACCCTTGGTGAGTTCTAGGCCCCAGGGAAACTCTTTCTCCAAAAAGACAAGTAGGACCGCTCCCAAGGAAAGATACCCAAGATTGACCTATAGCACACACACACACACACACACACACACACACACACACACACACCACACCACACCACTCAAAGTAGCCTTTGGCTGTGTGTGAGGTTCTGCAATCTCAGCACTCACAAGGTAGAGACAGGAGGATTTCTGATTCAAGGTTAGCCTGAGCTGCATAGTAAAAGCCTATCATGGACTGGAGAGATGGCTCAGTGGTTAAGAGCACTGACTACTGTTCCAGAGGTCCTGAGTTTGATTCCCAGCAACCACACAATGGCTCAACCATCTGTAATGGGATCGAATGTTCTCTTCCTGTGTGTGAAGACAGCAAGTATACTCACACACATAAAATAAATAAAAATTAAAATTAAAAAAAAAACTACCACAAAGGAGGAGGAAGAGGAGAGTGACGATGAAGGGGAGGTCGAAAGGAAGTAAGGAGTAAGATCCAGGGATGTTTGAGCACTCCCATGCACGAGGCTCTAGGTTAGATCTCCAGAATCATTTAAAAAAGAAAAGTGATGGGGAGAGTGAAGGCAATCAAAACAGACTACACATGTTCTCAAAGAACTATACAGTATTTTAAAACGTAAGAAGGGAGAGGGATTCTAGGGATGCAGCTCAGCTGGCAGGGTGCTTGCAAAAAGATTCTGGGTTCAATCCTTGGCACCAGGTGTAGTGGCTTACACCTGTAATTTCAGCGCTTAGGAGGTAGAGGCAGGAGGACCAGAAGTTTGACGCTAGCCTGGGATACATATGGGAGCATTTGCTTGGGTTTTTTTAAATGACCTTTTATTCAGCTTTGAGGGATATTGCCTTCTTTGTTATTTGACATATTTCATTTGTAAAATAATACTCACTAGGTGCAAGATTCCCAAATTATCAAAGAATTTCCAGTGAGCAGGCCTCCCTCCTTTCCCTGCCCAGCAACAATCTGTCCCCTCGCTGGTACCAGTCTTCTCCTCTCATCCTCCTCCATCCCTCCAAACAATGTCTTTATGGTGTTTGCTCAATGCAGCTCCAAGGTACAGTGGCTCAGAATGAGTCCAATCCCATCTTGACTCTCTGACTGCCATGTCCCTGAGTCAAGCCTCAGTGGTGATTGACTTAGGAATGACAGGGAGGATGTACCCGATGTCATCGGCTGAGACATGAGTATAATGGTGCGCCATGGTAAACCAGCCCAGTAAGGCCTGTCCCCAAGCTCTGTTACACGTCTAGATCCTGCAACTTGGTCCTCTCTGAACATTTCTGCTTTGGATAAAGCATTTTTTTTTTTTTTTTTTTTTGCTGTTGTCCTAGATTCTAGAATGTCCCATGTTATCTCCTCCAACTTTGGGGAAATCCATCCATAGAATTAACCCTTTGTGTCACTCTGAGGTGGAAGCCTGGAACTTTCTATTATCTCAAATTGGCACTCAAATCTCACATTCCCCTGAGTCATCTGGTCAGAAGCAGTTAAAAAAAAAAAAAACGTAGACATGTAAAAACAGACATCCCACCTGAGCACTGTGGGTAACAAGCCTTCCGCCATGGAAAAACAATGAAGGCAATGAAGTTACACACCCTATTCAGTGAAGTCATCAGTGTGAGCCAGCAAACTACTCAAAATACAATACTGGGTGATGGCTTCCCCAAACAGCCACACTCCTGTCTGCAGAAAAGAGAAAACTTTCTGTCTACAATACTTATGTCAGAGGAGCTCATGTAGTTTTCCTAACAAAATATTCTCCTTGGCTACCCAGCACGTTAAGAGGGCACCTTCTAAGGGCTGGATGAGTTTTAGGAGGAGGCCCTAAAAAACAATAGCCAGGGGAGGCTCCGGTATTCCTGTCTTTGGTTCCTCCTGGTTACCAGGAAGCTCCCTGGATAAGAAAGTGTCAGTGCTGTCCCCAAACTGTCAGCTTCCAGAAGGCTGAATTCTAACCATGATCAAATCTCGGGATTCAGAAAGCCTTGAGCAGAGGAACCACTTCACTTCTATCCTGGCACTGAACACAGGATCGGCTTGGACAAGTCAGGTGATCTGGACCAGCCAGCTCTCCAGAAGAACTATGGAAGCCTAGCTGCAAAGTGCATGGTCCTGAGTACCCAAGACATCCCCAAAGCAGCTGCCAGGGGCTCAGGTTGTCTCCTGAGCCGGCTGTGGGAGTCTTAAAGAGGAATCTCCCACACCTTCAGCACCAGGTGCTGTGACAGGTAACAGAGGCCAGTGGGCAGGGAGGGCCAGATATAGCAGGGGAGGCGCCCATGGGCAGGCAGCCTGACTTCTGTGCACAAAGAACACCTTCTTAATATATGTGTTTGCTCTTGACTTAAACAATGTGCTATTATTATTTTAGGTCTGTCCTCCAATCCAGATAATCCAGATCTCAGGGACTTGACTCTGCAAACCTGGTTCATCTCTCCTCCTCCTGCCCTATCTTTCTGATCTATTTCTTTATCTATAAACATTGTAAGTTAGATTGATAATACACTTTTTGTATCTCCAAGGGCAAATATAGCTTAACTTTTTTTTAATTGGCTATCTGCATGAATTTCTAATTCCCAAAAGAATTGAGGGTCATTTTTTTGTGGGATTTTTTTTCATGAGTCATTAGGTTGTAGAAAATATATACCATGAAATTTCAAAACTGCTTTGTTTCTTAAAAGAGGAACTCGGCTCTCTGCTCCTCCCTGTTCCAGAGACAGCCGTGTCTTTTTGTACAGTGCCAGCTTCGTCCCGTAGACAAAATGGTGAAGGTTGGTGTGAACGGATTTGGCCGCGAATTGGGCGCCTGGTTACCAGGGCTGCCTTCTGCTCTGGAGCTGGCAAGGTGGAGATTGTCGCCATCAACGACCCCTTCATTGACCTCAACTACATGGTCTACATGTTCCAGTATGACTCCACCCATGGCAAATTCAATGGCACAGTCAAGGCTGAGAATGGGAAGCTTGTCATCAACGGGAAGCCCATCACCATCTTCCAGGAGCGAGATCCTGCTAACATCAAATGGGGTGATGCCGGTGCTGAGTACGTTGTGGAGTCTACTGGTGTCTTCACCACCATGGAGAAAGCCGGGGCCCACTTGAAGGGTGGGGCCAAAAGGGTCATCATCTCTGCCCCTTCTGCCGATGCCCCCATGTTTGTGATGGGTGTGAACCATGAGAAATATGACAACTCACTCAAGATTGTCAGCAATGCATCCTGCACCACCAACTGCTTAGCTCCCCTGGCCAAAGTCATCCATGACAACTTTGGCATCATGGAAGGGCTCATGACCACGGTCCATGCCATCACTGCCACTCAGAAGACTGTGGATGGCCCCTCTGGAAAGCTGTGGCGTGATGGCCGTGGGGCTGCCCAGAACATCATCCCTGCATCCACTGGTGCCGCTAAGGCTGTGGGCAAGGTCATCCCAGAGCTGAATGGGAAGCTCACTGGCATGGCCTTCCGTGTTCCTACCCCCAACGTATCAGTTGTGGATCTGACATGCCGCCTGGAGAAACCTATGAAGTATGATGACATCAAGAAGGTGGTGAAGCAGGCCGCTGAGGGCCCACTGAAGGGCATCCTGGGCTACACCGAGGACCAGGTTGTCTCCTGCAACTTCAACAGCAACTCCCACTCTTCTACCTTTGACGCTGGGGCTGGCATTGCTCTCAATGACAACTTTGTAAAGCTCATTTCCTGGTATGACAATGAATACGGCTACAGCAACAGGGTGGTGGACCTCATGGCCTACATGGCCTCCTAGGAGTAAGAAGCCCTGGACCACCCACCCCAGCAAGGACACTGAGAGCAAGAGAGAGGCCCTCAGTTGCTGAGGAGTCCCTACCCCAACACTGAGCATCTCCCTCACAATTTCCATCCCAGACCCCCATAATAACAGGAGGGGCCTAGGGAGCCCTCCCTACTCTCTTGAATACCATCAATAAAGCTCACTGCACCCAAAAAAAAAAAAAAGAGGAACTCAATATAGATAGATATCACATTTTCTTATTAATATATAAAGTTGATAAGACCATTGATACTTTGAAAACTTGAAGAACTTACTCTAAAGCTCTTCTGAAAAGAAAAGAAAGATCCTGAAAAATTAAAAAGGATTAGCTTTGGAGGGGTGCATTCCCAGATGGCCAAATATATTTCAAAGCCATAATGAGTCAAAATGTGTGGTCAGAACACAGAGAGACAAAGCAGCAAACAGGGCCCAGTTTCTTAAGGTAAACTTTATGACACAGTGTGAGAAAGTGAACCTCTAAATAGGGAGGAAAAAAACTAATAAATGGTATGGATGTAACAGTATTTTTTTTAAACTGCACATTTCACTCTAAACCAAAATACAAAGGTCAAAAACGTACATTTGTAACAAGGGAAAACATGTTGAAGTTCGAAGCGCTATTATAATCTCGTTTTAGAGCCATGGGTGGATGAGACTTCATGGCTTTTGGACACCTTTCAAAAAGTCTATGGGTTATTCCTCATAGCTAATTTATGGTCAAGCTTTTATTTAGGCATAACTCCTCCCTCCCTGCAGTGCTGGAAGGTCGTGACACAAAGTTAGGAGTGTGGCCTGCATGGGGGGGGGGGGGAGGATGACCTTCTCCTCTTCAGGGGGTGATGCAAGTGATTACAGGGTGCTAGTGAGAGTCTGGTGAACACTCTTGACTTTCGGATGCCAAATGAGCCTACCTCCTACCATCCTGAAGTACACCCCTCCCCTCCTGTGCCTACTCCCCACCCCCCAATCCCCACCCCCAAATATGGAGCTGATCCTCTTAAGGAGCCAGAGGCAGGCTATGCTGAATTCTTTTTTTTTTTTTTTTAACTTTTATAGCAGTATAATGAGAAAAGTTACATGATTTCAATTTATCTGAATTTGTTAACATTTAAAAACATATTTTCAGTAAATAGAATTAAATCACATTCTTGTTTTCCTTTTGTACCCCAACTCCTCCCAGAGAACGCTCCTTCAATACCTACAATATCTTTTTTTTGTCATATTCTTTAAAATTTATAAAATATTATAACAATAAAAATGAGTATTATAAAAGTTGTTTGATATAAAACAATCAATTTAACAGTCTTATGTAGATGCTTATCTACGGCAATACTGAAAATACATACGTTTTTCTCAATATAAATTTTAAATAACTCCAAACATATTAACTGTATATTTCAAAATAATACATCACTACTAATATTTTCTTAAATGAAGATAAATATATTAAGTGTTTTTGTTTGTTTGTTTGTTTTATATTTAGTAGAGCTTAAAATCTTGGCTCTTACTGTGGTAACTTGATACAAGAGTTACAAACGTCAAGCAAAGCATTCAGTTTTACTCTTTGTTGTTCTCTTACAAACCCCCTCCCAATTTAATTGTCTACATTTCTTTTGGGTATATAAATACTTTTAAAATATGTAAGCTGTTCTGAAAACCATAGTATAGTATAAAAACATGAAATAAACAATACTACTAATAGAGAGGCTGAGATAGGAGAAGCAAGATCTCAAGACCATTATGTTGTACACAGCAAGACATTGTCACGAACAAACAAGCTGA
>JADRCD010206906.1:0-41188 GCA_019843815.1 Montemys delectorum
TTTAACATCAAAAGGCAAGATGTTTCAGGTAAAGATAATTAAGTTATTGATATATTACATAGGTGTGACACTGTAGTCTAGAAGTCTCTGAACACTAGAAGTTGTTATCATTAAAAGAATTATTACCTTCACTGCTATCCCACCCAAAGCTCCGTGTAACGTCTGTGGTCTCAATTGCTCTCTTTTTACTGGTTTGCAACAAAACAAAAAGCCTTTGAAGCTGGTATGGGATGCTCGTCACAGGATCTTCTTCAGATTCTTCAAATTCCCACCTAGGAGGATGAGATCATGTTAATTATATCAAATGATTTCATTCTTTAAAACATATTTAAAATCAAATCATCACATAAGGTCTTAATTCTAGGCAATACAAAGAACTTGGATATTAACTAAAACTAAGAATAATCAGTCTTTCTCTAATTTACAAATTCAAAACTAAACAAAAGGCACAAGGCAGCTCCAGTCATGAGAATAAAAGACAAAGCTCACTTAAATGTAAGGGTCAGATCTCAATCTGATGAAAACTTTGTCCTAATAAGTAATTCACAAAAAAAATGTAGAATAGCCACTGACAAAACATTAAAACCCAAACTTGAAAAAACATGACAAATATGTATGTTTCAATATATACGTTTTCAGAGAATTACAAAGGAGAACAGAAGTTAAAAACCGATTAAATCAATTAAGAATCATACTGATCAATTATAATGTGTAAGTCTTGTTTGGATCTGACTTATACAAATGGATCAAAAAGTTATGTGGCCATCACAGGACCTCAAACACTGAGCTGTTAGATCACCAGTGAAATAAAGTGATGCTTGCCAGGCCATCAGGATGGAAGTTTACATATAGAGCAGTGGGTCTCAACCTTTCTAATGGTGCATCTGCTTAAGACAGTTCCTCATGTTGTGGTGACTCCCAATCATTCAATTATTTTCATTGCTACTTCATAACTTTAATTTCACTATTATGAATTATAATGTAACTACCTGATATGTAGGACATCTGATATGTGACCCCTGTAAAAGGATTGTTCAACCCCCTATCCCCAAGGGGTTGTGACCTACAAGTTAAGAACCACTGATACAGAAAGATGAAATTACCAATAGGTGCCATTCAAAGCTGGGTAATGAGTGCACATGGACTTGTGCTACTATTTCCTCATTTTTAAATGTTTCAAATATTCAACCATAAAACATTTAGATGGATCAGGGTTAAGAGCATTCATTAGCTGTTATTCTAGAGGACCAAGGTTCAATTCCTAGCATCCACATGGCAGCTCATAAGTGTGTGTAACTTATGTTCCAGTGAATCTGACTTCCTCATACAGACATACATGCAGACCAAACTCCAATGCACATAAAATTTAAAAAGCCATTAGGTAAATAAAATAATCCCAGTAGAATGTTATTCTCATAAATTTATAAGTGATCATCTAGGCCTAGCTACAGGTACTCCCAGATAAAAAAACTTAGAATCATATGGCAGAGAAAAAACTGGATAACCCCAGTAGGTTACTATACTCTGGAGTTCTTAAGGTGATTTTGTATTTAATAAAAAAAAATGCAAACCCCTAAACATTAAGGATACTATTAATGGTGTCCTGTCTAAAACTGGCAATGCTAAGACCCCGTCCACTACTCTCTATTTCTTTTTTAATTCCAAAAGAGGCTTGACTATTAATTTTCCTATTTCCAGTTTACAAATGGTTTTGATTTGACTCTATCCCTCTGTTAAGTGTTCACATTTTCTTATTTAGGACTGAGAGGTTGCACTGTGTGGCCCTGTCTCCTTTTACCCATGGGCAAACCCTCAGCCTCTAATTCACTTTTCCTCTCTATCCCAGCTCTGAGGTCACATGTGCTTGTAACCTTCCTCTATGCTCAGCCACTAGCTCTCCTGTTAGTTATCCTTAGGGAAGATTTTTAGAACTGACATTATAGGATCTCAAAATTCCATTAGAACCTTAAAAGGTTATAAATCTTGCTGGGACTTGAGATTTCACAGGTTATATAGTCAGACACTTTGTTGGCATGTTCAACTCTTCCCATTCTTTTACTGCTAAAAAGGTTGCCAGAGTGTCATCTCAGGTTTTCACTCAGAAATACCAGTACTACCCACCATTGCCATTCTTATGCATCCCAGTTCGTCTTAATCATGGACCCGCCGAAGGATTTCTTTCAAATCACTCTTTGAACCTGCACTACATAAGCTTTCCTAGTAATTCTTAGAATGTATCACAAGCCTTCAAGTCAACAATGAAGAGTCTATGTGGGCCATACACACAGGATGAATGGGCAACTTCATCTTTCACTGTGGTGCCGCTCCTGTGCAGTCTAGTGCAGGCTCTACGTCTATCTACACTCAAGATATCAGTGCTCTCAGGCTTGGCTCTGTTGAGACCTGCTGTTAACTTCCATCTATAACCTCAATGTCCAAAGTCTTCATTGAATTTGTGTTTTAACCCTCACTCCTGCTCACAGTGGATTTCGCTAACCCTCAAACGCTTCTGTACTTACAGTTCTTGGGTTCCCATGAAGGGTGCTCTCATGGCTATTTCCCTTCCTCACTGTCTGAAGCTGTGACCCCGCGCTCAACATTTCCTCCATAAGTTACTCTCTCTACTTTGCTTTATTATCTCCCTTGGCATACTGGGCTTGTAAAATGAACTTATTTATACAGGCTCTCTACGGAAGCTCTTAAGGGGGAACTCAAGTCTTATTAACACTGTGTCTGACAAAACTCATGGTAATGCACTCAGTGTCCAAGGAATGCTTGCTACCCAATAGCTCGTTCTACAGAAGTTGCAAACTTGCAGGCTACCTTCAGAGTTTCAGAACACACAGTTAAACAAGCACCCAGGATGCCGGGCAGATTTGTGGCAGCAGGCAATCATCTTGGAGTACTTAAGTCTTTCCCAGCAGGTTCTAACCCACCCTGGCCATGTGCATATCTAGGGACCTCTGCAACCCACCCCAATCACTGCCAACAGCTATAGCACAGGGACAACAGTGAATGCATCCTGGCACCTACAGTATGACCTCAGCAGTATCTGTGTATTTAGTAACCGATTTTACCAAATGGTGATAACAACAGATAATTCACAGCTACTCTGAGAAGTGGGTGAGCATATAAAAATGCTCCCAACAGTCTTAACACATTACTTAGGGAGCACTAACTACTATTCACTATGACATCTACAAGTTTCCTTATAATGCCCTCTTTCTTGTCAACCTGGCCCAAACACACCTACTTCATGGCTTATTTCAAGCTCTATCTATTTCACTAAGCCATTCATTTCTCCATGTTTCACTAATATCTCTCCTCTTTCAGCTCTCCTGGCACTTAGCTTACCCTAAATGTTAAATAAATTATTTCACAACACACAGGTGGTTATTATAGACAAATCGTAAATTACTTGAAAAAATAGATCTTACTGTTCCTTCCTCTCTATCCTCCCAAGAACCTAGAATATAATTATTGCTAGGCAACACATGATAATGAATTAAAAGTGTCTGCTTCTACAAGCAAGTCCAGAGAACAAGCTTAAAAGTGAATCTACGTATGTGTGAGAACACGAGCAATACAACCAATACCATCACAACTTTAAAGAGAATTCAAATACATACTTAGATCATTTCAAAGGAAGAGAAAAAGGAAAAAGAATCAGTTTACTTAGACTTTAAAAGTCTAAATTTGCTGGACATAGTAGCACACACCTATAACCCCAGCATTTGGGCAGGTGGATTTCTGTGCGTTCAAGGCCAGCCTGGTCTACAGCGTTGAGTACCAGGACAACCAGAGCTACACAGAGAAACCCTGTTTGGAAAATAAAACAAAACAAAAAACAAAACAAAAACAAAACACTCCCTAAGTTACAGATACTTTAAGTATACTAAGCAAAAGTACATGAACTCTAAGAAAATAGTCATAAAATGGCTGCATTTTACTAGACACAGCGTTCCTCCATAAAGCACTTACAGTATCTGATCTAGTCTTAGAAATAAATACACATACACATTTTTTTTAACAACTTTTTTTGTTTGTTTTTCGAGACAGCGTTTCTCTGGCTGTCCTGGAACTCACTCTGTAGACCATGCTGGCCTCAAACTCAGAAATCCACCTGCCTCTGCCTTCCAAGCACTGGGATTAAAGGCGTGTGTCACCACTGCCCAGTTTATACGTACACATTTAAACAAACAAGCTATGTTGTATTTTGGAGAGTTTATGAGCTCAAAAAATAACAATGAATTCTTAAATTTAGAGGGGGGGAAAATCAATGCATATGTTCTGGATTCTCTCAAAAATCAAACATCCCTTTCTCTATAAAAGCAGTAAAATTATGAATGGGGACATTCAATAATTTGATCTTTTCCTATTAGGTCATTTCTGATTTCTCCCTCCCCATTTCTTTTATACGTCAGTCTTTCAGAAGATTCTTGTTCATATATAATATACAAGAAGTCATCTTATAAAGTAAGAAATACTCCAAATATTACAAATAAATCTATGAAGGTAATTTAATTTATTATTTAAAAACTGTACTTTTACTTATAGAACATTTTTCAAATACTTACTTATATAATGCATTCCTAAATTCAGGAGTCATAAAAAGTGTTTGCAAAAGGCTATTCAAATAGCATGTCATCGCCTGATTTACTAATCCCACATAACCTTTAAAGAGAAAATACAAATATAGACAGATTAGCACTTGGGCTAAAATACTACAAAATATATATATAAATAAAACAGAGGACAAGACTATTTAATTGTAAATTATTTGTTTTTTTTTCAATGCCACTTAAGAAAGTCCTCTTCAGCTCTATGCCCAATGTAGGGGATGCCAGGGCCAGTAAGCGGGAGAGGGTGGGGTAGTGAGCAGGGGGAGGCAGGAGGCAACAGGGGTTTGTTTTTGTTGTTGTTTTTTTTTCCCCCCGGAGAGGAAACTGGGAAAGGAGATATCATATGACATGTAAATAAAGAAAATATCTAATAAAAAAAGAAGAAGAAGAAAAAAAGAAAGTTCTCTTCTGCAGTATATATTAGGTAAACTTTGTTTCTCAACAAAAGTTAGAATACTTTGTTACCAAGATACAAATAGAAATTATATGGTATTTAACAAGACATTAAGAATGACACATGTACTATACTAGGTATTATTAGAGTATAAATAATCTTATTCCTTAAGTCTAAACACAATAATTAAGATGGAAATGTATAAACATTTTCACTTTAAACATCATCTATAACACAGGAAGACCTAACTAGCCCAATTGCCCTTTCCCCCCATCATCAACCCTATGAATCAAATTATATTTGATTTGCAATACTAACACAGGAGCAAACTCAGGTCCCTGTGCTTATGTATTTTTTTAAAAAGCATTATCCTCCATTTTCTTAAAAGCATATTTCATGAGGAAAGATAAAAATAAGCAAAATAACTACATGGAATACTGTCAGTGCCTTTTAATTTTATAAAGTGAGAAATGATATGTTTTATTTGTGCAAAAATAATAGCACTTCTAAAAACCACTATCTTAATTTCAATGAATTCACAAGATAGGGAGTTGGACCTAATACCCAGCATTCTATAAATGTCTCTTATAAAGGATTTAGCTGTCAGAACGAATATCAAACTATTTCAAGAATCTTGGTTTAATCTATTTCACAGAACTTATTTAAAACAAGATGAAAAAATTTCTGTCCTGACTCAGAGCAGTTCCACTAGCATTTTGGCAAGTAAACCTTGAAATCTACATTTTAGGCAATCATTTCTACATGTCTTTTGAAGAAATAAATCCTTGTGACTTTTCAAGCAATTTTACTATGTGTTATATTTTGAAATAATTCTGCATTCTCTTTTATCCTGGGTAGTATGCATCTAAAAATTCACTGACAAGTTATAAACCAAAGACCATAGTCCCTTTTGCTATTTCCAGAGCAAATAAACTCCACAGTGATTAGCTATAAGAAAATCATTCTAAGTTCTAACTACAAAATATAGTAAATATAATATATAAGTCATATTAAAACAAAGTCTGGAATGTATATCTATGGCTTTACTGTTATCTGAGATAGGTGTTTAATGTGATATTTAAAATCTTTCTAAAACCATGCTTAGCATTAACTAGCTGTACAAAAGACTTCTCCCTCTGTATGTGTTTCTATTTCTTTCAACATGGACAAACATTACCTTATGAAAAAGGATTGTTGTAAGATGAAGACATGACATGGACCTAGATTATATGCATAAGATAATTAACCAATCATATATAACCACGAAACTTTCATATAAGCTAGCCTAGTAAGATGAAATAAAATTTTAATAATCTAGGGCTGGAGAGAGGGCTCAGCAGTTAAGATCACTGGCTGTTCTTCCAGAAGACCCATGTGGAAGCTCATAACTGTCTGTAACTGCAGTCCCAGGGGATCAGACCACCTCTTCTGCCCTCAGTGGGTAACGTACACACATGGTGTACAGATACACATTATCAAACACCTATGCACACTAAATAAACAATAAAAAACTTTAAAATAATTTAGGCTTAATCATATTCAGAAAAAAAAACCTAACAGGTTTAAAAAATTATTTGTTTCTTCATATTTTATTTATATATATGTTTTGACTGCATGTGTACATTTTGTATACATACCACATGTGTGCCTGTGGAGGTCAGATGAGGGCATCAGATCTCCTAGATGGAGCCACAGATGATTGTGAGCCCTCACATGGGTGGTGAAAACCTAATTTATTTCAAACATAACAATTAAACTAAAAAATATAGTAGGCCCAATAAAATAAGTGTGCTCTGTCTGCTTCATGGAAGCATATTTCTTCACAGCTCATCTTAATCTAAAAATGAGAAAAGATTTCATTTCCAGAGAAGCTGACTTCAGAAATGTCAGAATGCACTCTTGAGGGAAAGTAACCAAAATGACTTTCCTTCAGAACACAATATCCACTATTTTTAGTTTGCAGATAATAAAGGTAGTAATGATGCAGTTAAGACAGCAAGTGGATGAGGGAAGAAGAGGCTAGCAGTGCTGACTCTGCTGCTGCTGGACACTCATCCTGCTTTGGGATCTCAGTTCCTACTGATGAAATGAACAAATTCAATTAAGCCTGAACTTGCTGAGATTATGACTGTATGGAACACAATAGAGGAATACATAGAGGTCTTACCAGTTTCTGACTTGTTCAAAATTGATGAATAGGAGTAGCTCTGGCTGACATAATCACTGGTAGAGGCCACAGAACCTTCTCTTGGAAGTGGACCTATGAACCTGTCATGCACGCCATCGTCCACGTTACTGGAGTCCTCCTAAAAAGCAGCATAACCAATATTTACTGAGAAAAAGTTGAAGCATGCTAAGACTGCTTCTAATAGGCACCCAAGGAAAGTGTGTCCTGGGTTTCCTGCAGGCAGCTCTGAAAGATGTCTCACTCAGAGGACGAAGCAATACTCAGAGGACTGGCCCCTCCCAAAGAACTTAATTTTGTAGATTCCTTTAAAGCCCTCCTTCAAATGTTTTAGAGGTACCACTACGAAGTCTTGAGTGAGCACTCCAGTCACTTTTATAGATTAGGCCTAGAAGCTGAGGGATGTTGAGGAGCTACTGGATGAAATGGAGGGCTGCTCAGTCTCTAATGAGAAACTTCCTGTTAATGTGTAATACACTGAAAAGGGTTAAAGGGCACAAACTAGCATAAGCAGTGAAGATGAGGCAAGAACGGTGACTGAGCAACTAAAGCTGCAACTCTAACACTGAGAATCTGGAGCTCTGCTGTAATAGCTAATTCCGATTTCAGAGTCACCCAAAACCAATTCAAAACCCTGTGATGCCACAAAACAAAAGATGAGCTTCAGGGTACCTAAGAGTGCTGCTTCAGCATGAACATACTGCTTATCACCATCTCTGCTTCAAAGGGACAGCTCTATTCACAATACATTTCTAATTGAAGGCCATTAAATAGAACAACTTGTCCAAAGCAAATTGTAGTGAAGAGAAAGGCTCTGAAAAAAAAAATCCATATTTTCTGACCCTAGATTTTTAGTCTGTAACACCTACGCAAAACAGACCAGGCTTTTAAATTTTTTCACATCTACATCTTCTGGAATTTATAACCATCAAACAAGATTTACTTATCATAGTGGGCTTTTTGTTTTTCTTTGATATTTTATTTTTTAATTTTATGTGTATGAGTGTTTGTTTGCATATATGTCTGTGCATGCAGTACCTGCAAAGGCCAGAAGAGGGTATTGAATCTTCTGGGACTGGAATCACAGTTGTGGGCTGCCATGGGGGTGCTAGGTAGGAATCGAACCTGCATCTTTCACAAGAGCAGCCAGAGCTCTTAATCTCTGAGACATCTCTCCAGCCCCCACCGTAGTTCAAAAAGAAATAGTATCTTGAATGTATAGTGCTTTTACTTCTATTTGCACACTTCTTCAAAAGTTAAAACTCTGGAAAAAATGTCCTTCCAATTGGGAGTCAGTGGGCTCAACAGAAATGCCTGTTCAAATAAGTGGACTGTAGGGAATAAATCAATGGAAGCACCTGATTGACATATTAGTCAACAAAAAGATGGGAGTGGTTGTGTTTAGAGTGGGAATGGAAATGGTCTCCCAAAAGAAATAATGAGTTTTATACTGAGCCAGAGGAAAGGCCATGGATCTACAAGTCTGTATGGTATTCTAACCTGAGTCTCCCCATCCTTTGCATAGCAGTAGTTCTAGTGAGGCAACAAATTAAATGTAACAATGGTGCTGTGGAGACCTGAGACACTCATGCCATCACATACAACTGTCATTATCATGCAATTGTATGTCTCTACTTCCTTCAGAAAACTTCATTCCTAGTGCACAAAAATTATGTTTTTCTAAATAGCTTACCAACAACATCTGAGGCTGTTCACCATCTTTATCTGTCAAATGCAGAAAGTTCTTCTTTCCTGGCTCAAAATTAGCATCAAGAAGAGACTTGTCACTGGTATGATCCAGTGGTTCCTATGGGTACAAAATAATGTTAAGAGTATATATAAAAAAGTGATAATAGAACAACAAATACATACATATTTACATGCAATTATTTCAGTAATGATTTGGCTACATTTCTTTTCTGCTAGGTTTTGAATGCACCCCTCTATCATGAGCTGAACTGCTAAGCTCAATTGACAGTATATGCTGGGAGCATCCCAGAGGCTCACAGTCCCCAGCATCTAAAACCCTAAACAAAGAAAAGGCTAAGGGATTGATGTTAAGCATAATGTATACCAAAAATCAATACAGCTTGTATATATACATAGATTTCTTTTTCTAAAATGTATGCAATGCAATAGGTTATCATACAAACTAAAAACAGTTTATACAATTAAAGACTATAAAATATTCTGACACATGAGTTTTAAGAATCCCCAGATAAGCAACATACTGAATAGTTAAACCAAAACAGGCCATGTAGCTCATTCCTGAAATCCCTAATCATATGTCTACTGGATAATCCTCCAATCTCCAAGAATGTCAAGTTTCTTGTTTTTTTAAATCTGGCAATAGCACCGGGTGGTGGTGGCGCACGCCTTTAATCCCAGCACTTGGGAGGCAGAAGCAGGTAGATTTCTGAGTTCAAGGCCAGCCTTGTCTACAGAGTGAGTTCCAGGACAGACAGGGCTATATAGAGAAACCCTGTCTTGAAAAACAAAAAAACAAAAAACAAAAAAAAATCTGCCAATAGCACAGGAAAACAGAGTACTATGAACATACCAGAAATTCTGAGAAATTAAAAAATAAGATAGAAAACAGTTATGATTTATGAAAAGAACAAATCTAGAAAATGCCTAGAGCTCAAAGTACCTACAGTTCAAAGTACCTATAGGAGATAAAGGTGGTAGGAAACACTAGGCAAAGGTCAAGAGCTGAGGCCAGAGAACTCAGGTGAACAAATGAGAAAAGGCATTCTGGTCAGTCTGGCCCCTCCTTTCCCTCCTTGGACTAAGCAATGGACAACCGAACTTATTCTCTCTGAATACTACAGCCACCAAGGTAGAGAGCAGAGCCATGCAACCAGATGCTAGTCATCTCTCAACTCAAGTCAGATGGGCTGACAATGGCATGCCCCATCCCTCCAACATGAAAATGGAACGGAATACTGCACATTTAATCAGCCTCCATGGAGATTTTCGACTACAAAGACTTTGGAGTAAAACAAGAATCACTAAGCCTTTGAGGAGATGCTGCAGTATAGAAATGAGACAACACAAAAAATGAATCAGAAACATCACAAAGGAAGCAAGCAATGACTTCACAGAAACTGAGACATAAAACAAACTCACACATCTGAGACTATACATCAGAAATACCTTTGAGCTTGAGAGGTAAAATGCACAGTTAACACAAATAAAAGGAAATAAGTGATTTTATTCATAATTTTTGTTAAAGTGAACTTCCAGTAAACATGGAAATTTTTCTTTAGTTGATATGTATGATAGTCACCCTTTTATGAATACAAAACTTATGACCTGATATTATGTAAGCCAGAACGAAGGCAAGGGAAGCGGGACCAGTCACTTTGTCTACATTTAGCTACTACAGTTTTGATAACCATATAAAGGGAGCTGTAGTGTCCAAGCTTTCATTTTATCACTACTCACAACAGCAGTAATCACAGCTATGACATTATTATTAGCAGCGTAAGCAAATGCTTTAAGTCTGAGGGTTTACCGTATCAGCAGTACTGACTCCATTTCCCCATGTCAAATCAAAGGTTCCATTTATGTAGCCTACTTTGTTGGCCACATCTTCAAAGAGCTTTCTGACTGGGGTAGATGCTGGTAAATTTAATGTGATCCGTTCACTCACTGCCTTTGAGTTAGTAGTGTCTTGTATTATACATAAGACTCTAGGTTCTTCAGCAGCATTTTCTATCTGAAAATTTAAAAAAGTGTTATTTTCAATTATTCTTAAAAGAAACACAAGTATAATTAACTATAAAACTTTATGATCAGCATAAAGAACCCATAAGACAGTATTTTCTCTGTACTGTTTTACTGTTTGAAACACATCCCAATAGATCATGTCAAACATAAGCATCATGATTGCTTTAGGGGAACTAGCAATTCCTGTGGGTATCTGCTTTTACTTTTTAAGGTTATAAAACAATCGAGCCAAGAAGCCATGAAAACTTAAAGTTAAAAATTACAAAATTTGGGGCTGAAGCAATGACTCAGAGGTTAAGAGAGCCTGTTACCCTTCTAAAGGAACTGAATTTAGTTCTCAGTATTCATGCTGAAAAGTTCACAACCACTTCTAACTCAGCTCCAGATCCAATGCTCTCTTCTGGCCTCCATATGCACCAGGCATTTTGGTGGTGTACTGACATACATGCTGGCAAAACACTCATACATATAAAAAAATTTTCAATTAACAAGTTTGACCTTTAAAAATATATCATTACCAAGTCTTTTCAGCTATCAACCTGGAAACTGGATTTTAAATTTTCCTTCCGTCTAAATTTTCCTTCCTTCTTTTTAATCAGTAAATGCCAAGACAAAAAATTTTAAAAAATATCTTCCTCAAAAAAAAAAAAAAATGCCCTATACCCTCCCTTAAGCTCTTGAACACACTGATTTTCTTTTCCATTTCTCATAGTATTAGCAGTTACATCAACTGTATCTGAACACACCAGATGCTTGAGTAGAAGAAATTCCCCTCTTCCTCATCTAATGGTGACCTCAACATGAGCCACCTATACCTACTCAGCTTCTGAAACCAGAGCCAAGCTGAGCGTCTTCCAGCTCCAGCTCTCCTCTTTCCCAGCCACCAGCACCAAACAGCATCTAGTCTACATGGGTGTCCCTCGTTGCTCTGTTCTGCTATAATCAGAGTATCTTCTATAAAATTATGACGACATCTTCCCTGAGAAGTTTCAATCTTTCAATCTCCTTCAATCCAAAACAGTATTTCAAATACTAGTTCTGGAGATGCATCCTGTGCTTTCCCTGGAGGATCTCTGGCAGCCTCATGAAAGGCTCTTCAGCAACACACTCTTTACACCCTGGTATTCTAGCCAAGCACCTTGTCTTCTCCTCTCCCCTTCTTGTCCCATTCTCTCTTCTCCCTTTCTCACCTCTCCTCACTGTGTGGTACTGCGGACTGAACTTAAGAGTCTCTGCATGTTAGTCAATACTTTAGCTCTTAGTTATAGTCCCACTTCCAAGAATTCCTTGTCTGTAACAGGATCAACTTCAACATTTTACGTTCTTACTATCCAATTTAAATTAGAATTAATATCAGTGACTAATACTGAAAACAGGATAGCCACAAAGTTTACGTCAGGTGAAGTAAAGTAAAATCACTGTAATTTGTTTCTGCAATGTCAATTTTGGACTTGTAAGGGATTGTGTGAATTAAGGTTAATCCTATTAGACTGGAATAGAAACATAGACATCTCTATAAAACAGATTGGCTAGTACTTCATTTTGGACAAATAAAAATTTTAATTACTAAAAATAACAAAAATGAAAAAAATACACTTTATAAAAATTGACAGCAATGAAAGGGTATTATTAATATACCCATGAAAATAAGGAAAAGCCTTCAACTCTGTATTTAAAGTGGACATTAACACACAACAGATTATATTACATACTTGAAATCAAAATTAATAAACATAAGCCTGACCTTTAAAAAAAACCTGGTCTGTAGTAAAAGAGTGAACTCAAAATAATTTCAACTACTGACCTTTCTTTTTGGTTTGGTTTATGGCTTTTGTTTGTTTTGAGATAGTCTGTTAACATCCTAGGCCAGGCTGATCTTGAACTGTCTTGCCTCAGCCTTCCAAGTGCTGGTATTAAAGGCATGATCTGCCACACCCAGCAAGTATCTGCTTTCATAATTCCAATACACATTAGAAGAATATGGATATGGAAAATGCTGTAGCATAGGACACTAACAGTGGTATTATGGCAAGATCACAGGGCTATGCATCCCTGGCTCCCAACTTCCTTAACTTGTGAGAGAGTAAAGTATACAAACTCTAGATTCTTCTCCTTCTACCTGAATGTACAGAGAAGTTACTACAATAGACCCCTTGTGAAGAGCAACTGTGCTTTAATAAACATAAAATTTAATTTTATCTGTTCCTTTTACTTCTTTTAATGGCAATAATTATTTTCTCTATATATAACTATGCTGCCCTTTACAAAACAGTAAAGGCTGGAAATGGTGGTGCCTGCCTTTAATCCCAGCAATCAATAGGCAGAGATGGGCAGGTTTGAGTTTAAGGCCAGCCTGGTCTACAAGAGAATGTTCCATGCCAGCCAGAGCTGGACCTTGTCATTAAATAAAATACATAAATAAATGGAAGAATATAAAAAAAAAGACAGAGAAATGACTTATAATTCTGTATCTCAAAAGAAACCTAGTGACATTTTGTTAAACAACTTTCCAGTATTTTTCCTATGCACAGATACAGGCTTCTTAAGATACAGACACTGAATTAGAGCAGACATGCTATTTTGCAATTCTTTACTTATAAATACATCACCCAATTCTTTTTCTATCAGGCATTAATTTATCATTTTAATCGGGAAAATATTATTAGTGCATAGATTAATATTTTATCATCCTATGTTACTGATTCCTAGATCGGATTTTTTGGGGGGTAGGGTGGAGGCAGTGTTGAGGACTGAGTCGGAGCATTGGGCATGCTACCGAACTATTGAACTACACCCTAGCCCACAAAATTTTAAAAACAATTATGTGATAAAGCTTTGTACCCATTCATTTTGTTTTCTAAAAGTTCTATGCCTACCATATTTTACTCTTGAATTTACTTCTAGTATAATTTAAATAAATACAATGTTCTTTAAAGGTCTAGACTAGTCCTTTATACCCAATGAATCTGGCTTTTCTTTACTTCACCTATAATTATATTTAATATGTGCCTATCAACCACACATTTCACCTAACTTTAAAATCCCTATAAAATTTTTTCTTTTCCACATCTCAAATTTGGAAACTGGTTAAAATAAAAAAATTTCCCCATTGGAAGGTATCATAAATAAGCCATTGTAATTTCATAATAAACAGCTTTTCAAGATCAAAGCCCCTCTACAGTATCAACTTAATAATCTTCTAAAACATTAAATTTACAAGTGTACTTCATAGACCTGAGACAACTGGAGTAGATACCTATTCTCTGCGGCTCCACTGCAGAATGGTGGTACTTATGCCCAAAGAAAAAGATAGTACTATCTTCAGGTGAACTACAAAATGCTAAAACTCTTTTGCTATTCTTTTCCATTTTCCCCACTTTTCATGAATTTGAGTTGGCTATGTGGTCATGTTTAGGTCCACTAGAATGTGTGACACTGTGCTGGCCCTTAAGAAACCAGTAGCCTCCACCATGCATCTTGAAACCTTCCCTTCTATAAACCAGTCCACATGTAAGAGATCTAATTACACCAGCATTAGCTTGTATGTGGAAACCCTAGCAGTCTACATGGGCAAAAGTGTCCACTGAGTGGAAGCACTGAGGTGGATGTGTGACACACGAGAATAGCATTCTTGGACTTTCCATTCAAAGCCAAGCACCAGCTAAATGGAGCCAAGACATGACACCTCAAGGAACAAAGCTCGACAGCTGAGTCTTTGCTCAGACTTCATCCCACACAATCCTGAGTAAATAAATTGTTCTTTTACACCACTAAATGTTATGGTAGGCTGCTATCAACAGTAAGTAACAAAAACATGGCAAGATACAGTCAGGCACATGCAAACTATTACAGAAAGATGTGATGATAGTGGTGTGTAGTGGGATGGGAGTGGGAACATACCTGAGCACAGATCATGCTTTAGAGTAGGGAACAAATGTTTAGTCCAAAGAGTTCTAAGAACTCAAGATGAGAGAAAGCTACGAAGTTTTAAAAGCCTACAAAAGGTGCCATTTAGGAAGACAAATGCACTTAGGATAAGGTATTAGAAGAGCAAAGTTCCTTACATAGAAAAGCTACAAGGACAATCAAGTCTATTTATTTTACACACACACACACACACACACACACACACACACACACACGTCATCCTAAGCACTGCATGTGGAAGTTGGCTGCTTGAGTCTAAACTCCTACACGAGCAGCTGATTTCCCAACACAATTGGAAAGAAACTCTCAAAAAGTAAAAATAAATAAAGAACCTTGATTCGAAAAAGTAACCAGATTAGGATAATCATAGAGTAGTGTATTCTTCTAGAAACAGCTCTGCTACTAGAATACAGAAGTAGCTGACAAGGGAAATCCTAAGTATACCTTGAATGTATACCGCTCTCAAATCATCTTTTTTAAAAAAGAACATTCTTAACAGTCAAACTTTGAGGTTATTGCTGTCAACACTGTGATCTTTGTAACAATGACAACGACAACAATGTCCCCAAGTTAGCAAGGGCTTACAATATTGTAATTGTAGTAACTCAAGAGACTGAGGCAGGAAGATTCCAAGTTTGAGACCTGTCAGGCAACTTAGTGAGGCTGACTCAGAATAAAGAAACTAAAAAGAGACTTGGGACTTGTTGGGCTTGCCTAGCAAGTGTGAAGCCCTACACTAAATCCCCAATACCTCAAAAGCAACAATACCACAAAACCTTGACAACAAAACAGTTGTTAGATGTTTTGTATTTAAAAGTACAAAGTTATATAGTTGATGGCATATGTTCAATGCCAATAGATAGAAAATAACAAAACTCAAAGCTATCAACATTTGATTTTTCTGAGAGAAAAAATTTAAAGAATTAAAACACTGTGAAGGGTCTTCTTTACTTCTACATTCAACTGTCAATCTGTTTTCTCTCTAGGCTTTCTTCCTTCAGTGATGTTAGAACTAAGCGAATATGGTTACAAACTTATGTACATGCAAAGTCCATTTCTCTACTTGTGGGCAAAAGCTGCCATAAGCTAGCCAGTCTTGGGTCTTTGCTGTGGCTAGTCACTGTTCATAAATACTACACTGTTACAGATTATTACTGAGCACGAACATTTTTACTAACTGAAATTTACATAATTCTTAGCCTTGTTTATAGTATTCAATTTAAGTAATAATTCTTGGTCTGCTGACTAATAAAGATCCTGATTTACATTAAAAACTATTTTAAGCCAGGCAGTGGTGGCTCACGCCTTTAATCCCAGCACTTGGGAGGCAGAGGCAGGCAGATTTCTGAGTTCGAGGCCATCCTGGTCTACAGAGCGAGGTCCAGGACAGTCAGGGATACACAGAGAAACCCTGTCTTGAAAAACCAAAACAAACAAACAAACAAACAAACAAACAAAACCTATTATACTCCATCCAAGCCCCTAACATACTCAAGTTATCTGTTTTCTAAATAGTCACTTACAACAACACTTGGGACACATGGAAACACAAAGAAGAAACTTGAGGGGAAAAGCAGATGTGGAGGAATGAAGGAGAGAGAGGTATGAACTACTGGTTGGAGTGTAGTGCACAGGGAAGTTTGGGCTTGTTAGAACCACAAGGGATCAAGAAGCTAACACTTGTATCTAATTCTTCAATAAAATGTCTAGATATAGGGCCTGTGAAATGGCTCAGTGTGTAAAGACATTTGCTGCCGAGCTGAAGACCTGGACTTAATTCCTGGAGTCTACATGATGGAAACAGAGAATGGAGTCCCTAACAAGCTGCCCTTCGACCTTCACAAGCAGTAGCAAGCACCCTCTCCTGTTCCCATAAATAAATAAATAAATAAATGCATAAATAAATCACATCAAAAGTCTCTAAGCAGTAGTAATTAGTAAGTAATTTATTTAGTTCCTAGTACTATTAATAGTGCAGAAAATAAATATATCTATAACAACAGGCAAATAATACATCCAAATGCTACATCCAAATGCAAAACTAAGGGCTCTACTATTTTCTTTCAGTTCTTCCTCATTCACTTGTTAAATACAAAGGACTGTACAGATGTAAAATTCATTTAAGATGACTTGTATGCTCCTAAAACTGCTTAGGAGTAAAATAGCCAGACAAGCAGAAAACTTAAGACATGCTTTGCTATTGAACAAACACAAGCATGCTGTTACTTGCTCTGCTGACTATCGCACTAAAGCAGTGACACCAGCAAGCTACCTGCAAAAATTTCTTCTTCATCTCATCAAAGATATTTTGTCTGCATCTCCAAAACACATCCTATAGCATATAAAAACAAAATGAATTATTTCCATAAAATAAAGGCATAACTGAAATAAAAGCAAAATACATTCTAAGACACATACAATTACAATATTATAGACCATCTAGAATTTCATTCATAATTTATATTGCAATTTTAATGCTAGGTATCAGTCTTTTATATATACTGAAAACATATGGTACAGTGATGATATGAACTGGCATATTTTAACAAAAGGCACCTTTAAGATCAGCTTATTATAGGTACTATTTTTTAAAACTATGAAAGCAGACACATATTTTTGTACACAAGAAAAAAATAAGTTACCATAGATTACCAAGAAGCAATTTCTTGAAACCCTGAGTCTCTAATATCCAAGCTTCCACACACATTTATCTCTTGCCTCCTCCTTTGCTTAATATGGAGAACATACTGAATTAAAGGTCATTTTGCTATTACAATAAAAATATAATTCTAGTAGCAGTAATCATTTTTCCAACAGTGACTTCAGGGCAAATGGATCAGAAGTTCAGTTATCCTCAGCTACATAATTAGTTCAAGAGCAGCCTGGACTACAAGAGTTTTTTTTTTTTTTTTTTTTTTTTAAAAAAAAGAAAATTAAAAAATAAAAATTATTAGCAAATTCAATATATGTTCTACCAAAACCTTTTCTACTGTACAGTGACTCAGTTTCTAACCAACATGATCATTCTGTTTGGCACAATTTGAATCGTGCTGCTTTCAACACCCACTTTCCTGTACCACAACAGTTAGTTTGAAAACTTCAGTTTGGTTCAGAATGTTGTCTGTATCTTTCACAAAATAATACTGATCTGCAACCAGTTGTTAAAGCTGTATTAGTGGCCTAGAATGTAACAGTGAACAAAGCTCTTAGCCCTTGGAGTAGTCATTCATCATAAAGTGGAAAGCAGGCCACTAATAAACCTGAGCAGTCTGGTACCCTCCACTCTCAGAGTCTTAGCATTTCTGTCCATGGTACCTAGACTGCTTTTCCATTGGTAGCCTTACCTCTTTGGCCCAAGTTTCACTGTGGCAGTTTCAAAACACGTGCACAAATCTTTGGCATAACTCTTAGCTAACATAGGAATCTAATGGCACACTCTACATATACGGATGGGCCTCAGTGATTTCTATGCTGCACAACATGACTTCCAAGGCTGGGTTAGAAAGGACTTTAGATTCCTGGCTCACTCAGATACAAGCCTTTACAGTTGCAGCTTGTAGGTTGGAAGGAAACTAAATAGGCAAATGAAAAGGCCATGTGTAGCCATCTACTCCTAGCCATCTGCTCAATGAGATCCTAGCTGACAACCAGCATTGACATTGCAGTCTGAGGACTCCTTCAGATGTTTCCAGCCCTATCCTTGCCTGTTGATGCCACTCAGCAGAAAAATAAGTTACTGCTGCCTGTCTTGCCTGGGCTGTTATTCTGTGAAGAAGAGGTAGTGGGGACCAGTAGTTACATAGCTGAAGATAATCAGAACAGATCATCTCTCCCCCTCTTAAAATTATAATCTTCCTGCCTCATCTCTTTTCCTCTTAAGTGTCTCCATAGTTTCTGTAGCTACCTGATCAGCAGTTAATACTTCTCCTATTGTCTTCATCTCCTAAAATCTTCTACTTTGAAGCAAGACAAATACACAGGACTTCCCCCATCCCCGCAATTTAACTAAAAAACTAGATGTTCCATTAAAATTGGCTCTCATTGCTCAATCTTGGTCAGAAAGTTCTTTATGAGGAATGAAATACAAAATAAAAAAATATATATATAAACCACAGTAGCACATAGAACCAAGTTCAAAGCCAGTCTAATTTACACAATGAGTTCCAGGGCAGCCTGGACTATATATAAGACTATCTTGTCTCAAAAAATGTTTTATATTTTAAATGAACTCAATAGATGGAAGACCTAAATATAAGAGCTAAGACTATAGACTCTAGAACCAGATATATCTGGGAATTTGGCTAGATAAAGATAAATTTTTCAGCCAATATGGTCGTGTCTTTAATTGCAGCACCCAGGGAAGCTGAGGCAGGTTGATCTTTGTGAGTTCTAAGCCAATCTGGTCTACATAGAGTTTCAGGCCAAACAGGAGTACATAATAAGACACTGTCTTAAAAAAATAAAATTAACTTTTTGGTGAATGGTTCAAGAATAAGTAGCCATGTATAGAGACGGAAAATACATAAAAATTTAAAGCATACTATGTCCTATATGAAAACAAGTCTATTTCAGGTATATTAAAGACCTAAATAGCATGCCAAAGTCCTAAATCCTAAAGAAATTTTACAGAATATCTTTAAATTTTTAAGCTTAGAAAAAAAACCCCACAAAACAAAGAGAAAAAGATAGTAACTAAAATTGAAGACATGAAGAGATAACAAAACAGAAAGGGCGAAAAGATAAGAGTTGGGAAAGAAGATTTATAGTAAAGCCAACTAAAAAGCCTGCTACCTGAGCCATAACCAACAAGAACCCAGCAGAGGACAAGATAGCTCACAAAGAAATGCTGAAATGTGTAAACTTATTGATCAGCAAAAAAAGACATTTGAAAAACTAAAATTTCTCATTCTTAGTGAGAATATAAACTGATACCACCTTCTGGAAAGTCTGACATTACATTAACTATAAAACAAAAAATGCTTATCTTACAACCTACCACTTTCATCATTAAAAATATCCATATGTCCTTCTGTTGTCTGTCTATGGATCCATCCATTCACCTGGCCATCTACTGATCATCTCCTATAGAAGCTCTGAGTCACAGCAGACACACAGAAATGTGCAATTCCCATTGCTTAAAGTAGCACAAAAACTGCAGACATCCCAAATGCAATCCAATGGATAAACCAAATGTAGGTACCATTAGAATATGAACTAGCTATACCCTTTGGGCTTTTCCAAGCCTGCTCCAGCTCCCAAATAAGGACACAGAGGCTTAGTTTTATTTACAATGTTTAATGGCATTAGTTTAGGCTTGCTCCTCAACTAGCTCTTAACTTACATTAATCCGTTTATACTATTCTATGACTGCCATGTGGCTGGTTACCTCTCAGTTTCATATGTCTGACTCTTTCTCAGAGTTCCTCTCTCTTCCTGAAATTTCTGCCTATTTCTCTCCTCCCCTGCTATAGGCTGTTCAGCTCTTTATTGGCAGGTGATACTTTTACAAAGTACATAAGAGATTATCCATACATACTATATATGTATTTATTTTTGTATTTAAATCTTAGAAGAAAAATTGGCAAATTTAACAGACATATATAAAGTAAAAAAATTAAAGTACTATTCTCTCACTATTCCTCACAGTCATAAGATTAAAGATAGTTACCCATGATAAGGGAGCAAAAGCAATTTGCCTTGGCATCAGAACCCATAAAAATTATCTAGGAAAACGTGTAGGAATATTTATCTTTAGTGTAAACAAACAGAAAGAACAATATGCCTACAGAAAATACATGTCATGCAATATTAAGAAACATTAACACACAGAATATAAGCAATTTGGAGGTGGTATGTCAGAAAATGCAGGAACAAAGGATACCCTAACAGAGGTTTCTAATAAACCCCAGTTTCTAAGATTCATAGATATATTTTAATCCATTACAAGAAAATGGTCAGAAGGAAGAGAAGCCTCTTAAAGATAAAACTGCATTTCTTTAGATAGTGGCTAAATATTCTAACAGTTTCAAGCCACATACAATACTTCAATCTTTAAAATATTTAATACTTTTAAATCAGACCAGTAAAATTTTACATAAACCAAAAAAGGGGGCAGATGAAGAAAGGGTGGAAGGAAAGGAGGCAAGCATGCTGTGTGAATGTACAGACTAAAAAAACCCTGAGAACAGCTCTGGAAAGGAGCAGTCTCACTAAACAGGAAACTTACTGACCACACTACCAAAGACAATCACCAAAGAACAAAACTGACCCCACACCACCAGACATTCATTTGGCTATAATAGAGTCCATTAGTCCTTAATCAGGGAGGTGTCCTTCAGGAAGCCAGCGTGGGCAGAACGGAGTATCCTCTTCACTTCTGTATCAGCAGAAGCCACATGGGAAGAAGCAAGTACACTTGCCTTCCAGTCTAGGCAGGAGTTGGCAAGGGAAGGGAAACCTAAACTAAATCACCACCCAACAGTATTAACAAGGCACTTGACCAACAGCTGAAAGTTACAACAAAGTTTTCAAAAAATGTATTGTCTTATAGTTGGTCAAACTGCCTAGAGATTCTCTGGGCTCAGCCTAAGTCATGGTGGTGTGTTTGAATGCACTGAGAGGTTGGATCATCAGTAAATCCAAAACCTACTGTGATGCCACCCTTTGGAAAATGGTAAGAAAACTGGAATCAACTAGCACTCCAAGTACAATTGTTCCTGTGACAGGACCAAGATGAAGGGATGGGCCACTATGTTTCCCACACAAAAACAGCACCTGGCAGGGCCTGAACCTGAAACTCCACTGTGCTGTCACAGTCAAGTCTTCTGTCAGAAGACTGAACACTACCCTATGAGATACATCTACTCTACAATAAATAGCTTAGTTTACATAATAGCCACAAACATACCATAAAACAACAAACCCATCTACAGGACTGGAAATTCTAACTCTAGGTATAGCAACAACAACAAAAACTGAAAAGAGCTAACCAACTTGTACATTCATGTTCACAACTTAACATTAACAACAACTCAAAAGTGGAAGAAGCCCAAGTACTCATCATTGAGATGGCTTAGTAGGAAAGGTGCTGGCTGCCAAGCCTAATCTGAGTTTGATCCCTGGAATCCACCTGGTATAGGGAGAACATAAGATGTCCTCTGACTTCCACATACATACTATGGCATTTGTATGCCCATACACATACATATAAAGACACAAAAGATGTTAAAAATGTAACAACCTGTTTATTATGGAATCTTTGGGATATAAAATATAGACTTCACTCTTAGAAATGCTTCCTGCATATATTCAGCTGATTCCAAGGACCTAGAAGCAATGACATGTTTCTAACAACAGATATGTCCAGTGTTTATGGTTTTAGTTTCTAGGTATCATTTTCCACAACAAAAATAGGATCCTAAAGTCTTGGTAGAAATTTCTGAAAAAGTACAAAAAAAACCTAAGTACTTAAAATATATCAAGAAAACATAAGAGTCCCATGAAAGGTTGTTCTCGTTGGTCAGTTATGGATAATTCAAACTTAAGTAAATGATAAACGCAGTTTAAGTTAATATTTGTTTATGATACAGAATGGGAAACAAGTACGAACATATTCTGAAATTTTAAGCAAACGTGGCAAATCAAACTTTTATTCAGGTACTGATGATCAGTAGTAAGAATTATAGAGCAACAATTATTAGCCTAGTTAGCATTCCTTGAGAAAGTTTTAGAAAAAATTATTTTCAACAGCCAGGTGTGGTGACTTACACTTTTAACTGCAGCACTCAGGAGGTAGAGGCAGGAGGATCTTTGAGTTTGAAGCCAGCCTGGTCTATAGACAGAAACCTTGTCTCAAAAGAAAAAAAAAAGTATTGAAAGTTTTAAAAATCATTTTTGAAAAAGAAAAAAAGTAGCTTAGTAAAGGTTTTTACTAGTTCAATGATAATTATTCCCCTGCTTTAATTTGCTTTCTTCATATACAGAATATTCTTTAAAACAAATAAAACCTACTTTGTATCTATTCTAAAGCATATTCAAAGTGTAAAGAAATTATGGGTAGAGTGTGATAAATGAACTTTTATTAGTTTATTGTTCAAAGTACTATGGTATAGATTTTCTGAATTTAAACTAACAAACATGTTATAAATTATATCAATATCATTTACTTCTAAATTATATAACATAAAACATTCAAGTACTAAAATACAGGCTGACTTGGATAAAGTATGCTTGTAATACCTTTATGCCTGCTCTCTATACTAGTGTATACATCCCTCAAGCAACTACATCCCACTGTCTTTGAAAATATTTTTGACATAAACTTACAGAACTCATATTAACCAGAAATGTTTTCACTCTCATGTAGCTAATTTTCAGTTGCTGCAACAAATTATTTAATTCATAGGGAAGTGTAAGAACTTAAAGACTAATGACTTAGGGTTTCTATTATGGTGATGAAACACCCACCAAAGCAAATTGGGGAGGAAAGAGTTGATTTGACTTATGTGTACATATCACTGCTCCTCATTGAAGGAAGTCAGGCCAGGAACTCAAGCATGCCTTGAAGGAGTGCTGCTTACTGACTTGCTCTCATGGCTTACGCAGACCACTTTCTTATAGAATCCCAACTCTGCTAGTGATCTTCCCATTGCTGCCTGCTGATAATTCCAGTGTTGGTCATGCTAAAAATACACTAACAAGTATCAAACTTTGCAACTAACATTACTTTTAGGAGGTGAAACATTAAGTCTTTACTATTCCTGCTATTTGTGCTTCTGATTTCTGCTTAGATTCCTGTTGCTGATCAGCAGTGACTCAGCTTGTGATACAACTGACCTGTTCACAGGCTTGTAATATTTCAATATACTAAAGCTTAACCTATTGTGGAGATTTTTCTGTTGTTTTTGTTGTGCAAACCTTGTTCCTTAATTATAAACTACTGGTTAAATAAAAATGGCTACAGCCACTTACTGAAGGGATTAGAAGTAGGTGGGTTTTGAGTTACCTGGCTAGGGGTTGGAAAAAGAGAGAGAAGGGAGGAGAGCTGTCATGAGAGGAGATGAACCAGCACATAGCCAGGAGAAACACCAAGTACTTTGGGTACACCCCTGGGGAAGTTGCCCTTAGAAATTACATTAGGGGTAACTCCTTAGTAATTGTCAAAGTCATTTTCATTTAACCAATAGTTTTTAATAAGGAACAAGGTTTGCACAACAAAAGCTGGTAAATGGGAGAATTCACTCGTAGGCAACTAGACCTCTGGGTACAGAATTTAGCATTACAATATACTGCATCAGACCAAACCTCAACAATCTACTATTATACTATACTTATTTATTTTGTGGTGATGGAGATTGGACTCCATCACTGGTGCGTGTGAGGCAAGCACGTTAAGCTACAACCCTAGCCCATCAAATATTTTACTTTAAAAAACATGGATAACTTTAATACAAGAATCTTAACAATGCTCTGATTATAAAGATGTTCCATTTCAGAAATGTTAAAGTTTTCAAAATTAAAAGCTGTCCATTCCTATGTGAAGAATTCATTTGTGAGCTTTAAGAACACTGTGCAGCACCTGGCTAGAGTCCTTAGCATAAATACCACTTCTGGCTGTGTAATACCTACACAATTCTACCGCACTCTGGCTTAGTATTAGAAATGAGCCTTCTGACAGCCATATAGATTCTAATGGAGCATCATAATGCCATGAGAATCATACATCTTTATGGAACTACCATAATGGACAGATTTAATAAACACCTAATCCTTGACTATAATAGAACTTATATTATACTATTCCCCAAATGCAAAAGATTATCTGCAAGGAGAACATAGGAATTTTTATCATATTGGGGAAAAATCTGAAAAGGTCTTGTTTTCATTCATATGACACCTCACAAAGGCTAATAACTAATCTGGCAAGCACATTTTATATAGATATATGTAACTGAATTAGAGAGAACTTTTATTAGCTTATGTCATCACACTTCCTCATGAAACAGTTGAAAGTGAAGAAAAGACCCAGCAGGGAGTAGTAGCACATCCCTTTAATCCCTGCACTTGTGAGACAGAGGCAAGAGGATCTCTGTGAGTTCCAGGCCAGCAAGGTTAATGTATTGAGTTCCAAGACAAAACAAACAGAAAGAACCCAGACAAACGATGTAAAACTACTGGCTTATTACTTTTTTTTTTTTTTTTTTTTGATTCTGTAGCCCGTTATCCTTCTCACTAAACTAGGTACTAATGCAAACTCCTTTCTCAAAAAGCCTAGTAAAATTATACTAGTGCCATCAAACAGTCACAACTAACTTTTAAGAGTAGACAGTCTTATATTGCCCTCTCTCCTGGTATTATCAAGCCCATTACTTGCATAAAGTATGCAGGATTAGATTTACTAGGAAAACAAATCAACCTCATACAAAGTTGTACTGTACCATTAGTCATCAGAGAGGGAAAGTCAAAATCAGAGAAATATTACTTTACACTAAGAGCTAAAATATAGACTTAACAAAACAAGCAGCAAACAAGGCCTTGATATTGCCAAGTAGCAACAAGCATGCTGAACATCTGGGGCTCTCACACTTCCCTGAGTAGAATACAACATGTATATGCATTGCAGATGGGTTTGGCAGTTTCTTACAAAGTTAAACAGATACTTTCCATACGAAAAGTATGTCCTAGTCAATCTCATTTTCTTACCCCCAGATCACAATGTAGATGTTTTATTCAATCATCAAAACTGGCATCAGCCTGGCATGGTGGTACACACCTGAAATCCCAGCACTTGGGAGGCAGAAGTAGGCTGATCTTTGTGCATTCAAGGCCAGCCTAGTCTACACAGTAAGTTCCTGGCCAGGGAAAGGTACAACACAAGACCCCATCTCAAAAAATAGCCTCCCAAAACCCAGAGAAAAACCAAATGTCCATTAGCTGGTAACTATCTAAACAAATTGTAGTATTGAGCAGCAGCAGCAACAACAAAAAACTAATACAAGCAACAACATAGATCAACCTCCAAAGCGTCACACACTGTGTGGTTCCACTAAAATGACATCTAAGAAAAACAGCAAACCAGGAAGACAGCAACCAGAGTGGCGGCAGTTAGCTCAGATCTGGCTGGGACAGGAGGCTAAACTAGGAGTGACTTTTCTAAGGAGGCAGGACCATCCTATATTTGACTTGGAGGTGGGGGTACAACTGTATAAAGCTGTATGTCTCCACAGGATAGATTTTACTCTACACAAAATAACATCTCAGACACCTGATGCCTACTCAAACTTTCTTCACCTAGAACATGAAGGGCTGTGACATCCAACTACTGCCCTCTACACAGAGTTAAAATCAGACTATACTTGCAGAAACATGCTGTGTTGTATCTGGCTTTTTTAGAACTCCTAACTTACATCTGTATTGTGTATTACTGGTAAACAGAACAAATATTTCAAGTACATATGAATTTAAAATATCAAAACTAGCATTTCTCAGATAGATGTCTTTTGTATTAGAGAAGTGGCTATAGGTATCTAATTTTTCACAAATTCCTTTTCATTACCACAAACTACTACAAATATACAAAGAAATTACACCATATGGTATAAACTCAAAATTAAAACCATAAAATTAAAACATTAAACATTTTTGTTAGTAAAACAAGACAAGCTGTATATAAGATCATAAACAGCTTATTAGTATTTACCAAAGCCCATTGTGTTTTAGAAGAGCCATACAAAAACTTGACTTCTTAATACAATCTGGAACTGGAGTTGCAATCAAAGTTCCCCTAGGTAGTAAAGTCTTAACTTCACTCAGAGCATTTAACTATCCATAGGAATAGTTCATTCATCCCCAAATAAAAACATTCCTGGGGGATGCCCAGTAATCATTCCACAGTTGCCACACTAAAGTCACTCCCTAGTGCAGAAAGAAGTAGATATTAGAGTTAGTAGGGAGTACTCTATGTTAGGATGTCATATCTTTTGTAGCTGGAGGTACAGAAAGCTAAGGGCCTACATGGGTGCTGAGAACAGAACTCCAGTCCTCTAAAAGAGCAGTACCTGCTCCAGACTCCTGTAGAGAGAATATCTTGTATGTTGTATGGATGCATCATCTGTAAATTAAAAAGCCTATGGCTTAGGTAGGAAATAGAGGTGGGACATCTAGAAGGAGAAAAAATTCTGGGATAGAGCCAGAAGAGAGATTCGCTGGAAAGATGTGACTACTCAGACACATGGTATCTGAGCACAGGTAACCAGCCATGTCGTAGAATGTAGGGTAGAATAAATGGGATAGTTTAAGTTAGTTAAAGAAGAGCCTAGCTATAAGGCCAAGGTATTTGTAAATATATTTTGAGTCTAAGTCTTATATCTGGGAGCATGGGGATAGGAGGAAGAACCAAGGACTAAGGTCAACAAGTTCCTGAGCCACTTATCCAGCCCCGAGTTCCCCATCTTATATACTAGATCTCTTTATTAATCTCAAGGCTCACAAAGAGATTGGAGAGAGCACTCAGGAAACAACAGCTGCACAGCATTCATGAGCACGCGCCAACAGAGAAGGTTAAGGAAAAAACACGCCATCCTAGCTTGTGTGTGGCTCTCAGTGAAAATCCCAAGCTGTTTTTAGAACACTAACTTCTCTCTTGTAAACTTCCTTACAGCAATAGGTGAGAAACTGCTGAGGATTTCACAAACAGATCTGGACACACCCCCACCACCAGACTGCAACTAGTGGTATTTTCTAAAGGCAAGAGAGACCTAACTGATGAGCGTACTCAAGATGTTAAGTGTATCATCTATATCAATCAAGTAATTATGTGAAAGGACATTCTGCCAAATAACTCACATGTAGAAAATACACTATTATGAAAAACATTTCATTAAGAAACAAAAAAGTATCTAATTATCGTATTTCAAATGAAAAAGAAACAGGTAAAACATTTGTTAAGTATTGCTCTTATTTTCGCTTATATGCAAGTTTTTAACAAGTTGAAGGACATAAAATATCTGAGTAAAAACTGTTCCCATAAGCAAGTTTCAGCAACTAGACTAAAATTAAGGCATTCTGAGAACTTCTAGAAAACAAACTTAAATTTCTTGATCCTTGATGTCTGCACAATAAAATGTAAAAATCTTTCTAGATAAACAAAGTCTCTGAAACTTTTTGACTCGGCCTGCAGAACCAGGCACCTAACACACAATTGGCTCAGCCTTGACCACAGTGCAACTGTTTGCCACTTCCTAAAATGTATTACAGCCTTTTCTGTTTTAAATATTGCTCCCTATAACTGAAAGCTCTGCTCTGTCTTTGTACACTCACCATCCTCTGCGGTCCAGCTCAAATGTTATATCCTTAGAGAATCCCCCAGAAAAGCCAGCTGCTCCCTCTTTTATAGCCCCACAGTATCTCTGGAGTGCACATTTGTCTGATCACGTCACTCTCTCCTTTAGGCTAGACTGGCATTTAAAATGAGGCCATTTCTTATCTTCCCAACTCTATGTTCTTGACAGGTGTTAAGCTCCATAGCTGAACAGAATGGATGCCTCAAAATCAAAAGTAACAAAAATCTTCATTAAAAAAAAAAGTATATGTATAATTAGGTATCACTTGAAACAAAAGAATTTCTAAGTCAAAGTATAATGGTTTGGTCATGCTGAAATTTTCTCTTAAGTCATGAGTAAGACTGTTACATTTCTAGATCTGAACTATCCCCCTAAGGCTAATAAGTGAAAGGTTTGCTCCCCAAGGCAGCACTGGTCAGATGACTGGATCATGAGGGCTCTACCTCATCAATGGGTTCTTCCATGGATAGATTTTTTAGTACTGGCAAGTATAAGAAACCAGGAAGTGGGCTTATGAGAAGACTGGAGACATTTTTGTTTTTGTTTTAAGACACGGTCTCTCATATAGCCCAGGATGTCCTGAAACACTCTATGTAACCAAGAATGATCATGAACCTCTGATCCTGACACTACTACCTCCCAAGTTGTGAAATTATAGGTGTGTCCAAGCATGCCATCTTGGAGACCATAACCCACAGGTTGAGAACTGCTGCTCTAGAATATATCTTAATCTAATCCCTTAGTCACTTGCTCACTATCTCTGCTTTTCCACTGTAAAGAGGTTAATGGCTCTGCTCCTCACTTCCTCACCACAGGCCAATGGGGACTAACAACCATGAACTGAAACCATAAGCCAAAATAAATGTTTCTTCCTTCTGGTTATGTCAGGTATAGTGTTTCAGCAATGGATGCTGAGGGGACACATGGTTTCCCTAAAGGTAAGCCTATCATTTTATCAAAGGTTTCCGATTCATTGTTTTTAAAAATTATTTTTCCTAAAAGCTCTTAAAATCTTTTCTTATTTATATCACATAGCCATTTTAGTTACACCACTTAATAGCCTTTGTTTAATTTGGGTCTATAATAAACACTACATGTAATGGTGAAGGCACAGTTCCCCATCTGAAGGCTATATGTCTTAGAGCAATCAGCTAAAACACAATCAACAACACTACTGATAGAGGCAGTATCTCCTGTTCATGTCAATGAGTCTACCCCAGAGTTAGCGAAGACCAGATCATCAATATAAAGTTCTCAACATGGATCATTATTATCAACAACATTCCACAGCAAATCCTTACAAGTGAGCAATCTATGTGGTTTTTTAAATGAGAATGGCTCCCATTGGCTCATGTATTTGAATACCTGGTCTCTAGTTGGTGGAATTGTTTGGGAAAGATTAGGAGTTGTAGTCTTGTTGGAGGAATGTCACTGGGAATGGGCTTTGAGGTTTCAAAAACCCACACCATTCCCAGCTAGCTCTCTCTGCTTGATTGTAGATCAGATGTAAGCTCTCAGCTATACCATGGTAGCTAATCCATGCTTCACCATGATATTCATGGACTCTTACCCTCTTGAACCCTGAACCTCAAAATTAAATATCTTTTTCTCCAAGTTGTTTTGGTCATGGTGTGTTGTCATGACAATAGAAAAGTAACTAAGACACCTATTAATCAAGTAAATTATCTCAACAACTACTTAAATATATCAGACCACATTTTCTCAGGACTTCATAGCTTAAAAAAACCTTTTCTTTAATTTTCACTGTCTGTATTCAGTTACACATTTCAGCTCTCAAAAGCAGCAAAACTAAGTAAGTAAATAAATAAATAAGTGAAAATAGGTCTTAGTTGATCATACAAGAGAATCTTGTCAAGTCTAAAAACTAGCACCATGGATATAAAGATATTTATTAATATGAGTAGTAACCAGAATTCTGCCTTTAATTGTAATCAACAAATACATTGTACAATGCACAACCGAGGATGCTGTTCCAAGGAGTAAGGATAGAGGTGATAACAGAAAGTAGTAATTGCAATACAATATTTAACTCTTTCCCACACTAGCAGGTTGTTACTCTTGTCCTTATAGAAGTTTAAATAACCTGTCCAAGGTATTTTACCATTGGTAGTTTAAACTAGAGATTCTGTCCTATCTCAGGACAAAAGGATGAACACAAATGACAATTTACAATAAAGGCACAAATTTTCAAAATTTTAAAGGTATAATGCTGGGACCTCAGAACTGGAAAACAACAATCACGTTGAGACAGAAGACTCAAGAAGGGCCCATCTTGCTAGCTGAGAAGGATCTCCAGCCCTGCTACACCATACCAACAGAACAGCAAGCAGCTGGGTGGGGTAAGGAGTATTTTTAAGAATCTTGATGAGAATGACCCCATCATGTTATTAATCATTTGCCAACACTGCCAATTGCAATCACTTTGGTGAAAATTTTTCTACAATAGAGAACTGCCTTAGATTTTACACAATTAATATCCAGAAACACTCTGTGTAATGAACCTCATAGAAGAACTCTGCCTCTGTACATGATAGCTAAGCTTGCTGACTGAAAATCTTTAACAGGGCACTTTTTAAGTAGAAGATATGTTTTGAAACTTTAGTTTCTTCTAAGTAGCTTACCATATTAATGCTGTCTTTTATTTGTTTGTTTTGGCAACTATTTTCAATAGAATCTTTCTAATGTGACATTCATGTAGCTCTGAAAATATCTGGGCTTCCTCCCCCCAATCCTGTCTTTACCTAAATTGTTTATCTAGACACAAGACATGAAGAAGTTACATCACTAATCCAAATTAGTGAATTAAAATTAAAACAAAAAAAACCTCAAGAATTCTAAAAAAACACTGACTTTCATGAAACATCCTATTTCACTAATTCCTTAAAACTAGACAACAACAAAAACCTTCATAACATTCACTCAGGACTGGGCACAGAATGACACAAACGCAAGGGGCATCTGGGAACAGCAAGTGAGGGAGTGGAACAGGATTCAAACAAAACTGGCCCAGTACAGTGGACCAAACACTAAGTGAGGAACTTCTGGCTAAACAGTATAGATTGGATGCATACAGTTACTTCATGCTTCTCCAACTTTATGTCTAAAACAAGAGAAAAGAAAAAAAAATCAAGAGCACAAACCTACAAGAAACAGAAACAGGAGCTTAGGAGTTAGAAAGCAAGGCAAGTGGTATTGACTACAGCAGGCAACTAAAAGCTGTTGTTGCCTAGCTTAAGTAGCAAGCCAGGCACCTCGGATACATGCTTATTTACATTTTAGCATGATGAGAAGAAGTCCAGGGCTGGTGTGTGTGTGTGTGTGTGTGTGTGTGTGTGTGTGTGTGTGTGTGTGAGAGAGAGGGGGGGGGGGGGGAGGGAGGGAGAGAAAGAGAGAGACCGAGACCAGAAGCTGCATTGTAGAAGTGCTTGTAGATTAAGAACACTGAACAGAAAGAGCTCCCCTTGGCCTAAACTAGAACAGTTTAATCACCAAAACAGGTAACTGTACCGAGTTAGAACCAAAGAATAAAAAGATAAATCCCTGCAGGTCCACACTGATCGATGATAACTCTGCAAGGAAAGGGGCAATTCCTCCTCTCAGAATAGTGGGAAGTTACTAAAGGAATAGCAGTGATGGCTGCTGTCTAAACAGCCACAGACAGATGCTAAAATTAGTGAGTAAAAATTCAACAAAGGGTTCAGTGGTTATGAACATTGGCTGCTCTTATAGAAGGACACCCTCTTCTGACTGCCAAGAGTACCAGGAACATTTGTTGTGCACAGACCTACATGCAGGCAAAACACTCATATATAATAAGTAAATTAAAAAAAAAAAGCAGTCTCATCTTATAAAAATTAACAAAGAAGCAGCTACCTGTGTGGTCTAGGACATCTGGGGAACTGTTAGGGGACAGTAGGAAAGAAGACCATCTTACCTGAGGGATCCCACCTGGTTCAAATGACCAGAGGAACATAGCAGCACCACCCTCCTCCCCTTATTCAACACACAAAGGATACAGCATGTCTGTGATATCCTTCTACTTGATACACAAGTTCAATATACTGATGAAAAAGCACCAGGCAAAGCTAATCCACAAAATAACTGATCGTATTCTTCAATGATTAAGGTTAGGAAAATGGAAGTAAAGACTAGACAATTGCCACAAATAAGGAAGACTAAAGAGACACACAACTAAACACATTGTGGATTCTGAGGCTGATCTCAGGGAGAAAAAAAGGACATTAGTGGAAGCCTAGTAAAAATCCAAATTATTTTTCCACTTCAGCAACTCATTTGTACTAAGGTGGATTCAGACTTGAGAACTGTTTTACAGTCATGGAAATGTTAGAGAAAAAGCTAGAGAAAAGGTACACATGAACTTTGTCTTCTTCCCACAACTCTTCCATAAGGACTTTTAAAAGGAGGAGGCTCGGAAACTGGCCATTTCTGATATCCCACGAGAACTGACAGCAATCTACGAGGGAACTCCCAGGTTCCATCTTCTTCAGAACTCTTCCTGACAAAAGAAGAATCTTTGAAAAGCATAATCAGGTCTATATGAAAGATATATGCACCATTTTCAAAACTGGAAAACTGAATGAAATCTATCTGCATACTCCATAATTAAGATTCATAGGACTTCCCTATTTCCTATTTATAAGCTTAGGGGGGAAAAAGGTTGTCTGTGCAATTCACCAGTTACAAAAGAAAATGATGTGTTCCATTTCTAGATGCTACGGTCTAAAGCAGGGGTTTTCAACCTCCCTCACGCTACAACCCTTTAATACAGCTCCTCACGTTGTGGTAACCCTAACCATAAAATTATTTTGTTGTGTTGCTACTTCATAACTGTAATTTTATGACTGTTATGAATCATAATGTAAATATCTGAGATGCAGGATATCTGGCATGCAAACCCCCAGAGGGATTGCAACCCACAGGTTGAGAACTTAAGGTCTAAGGGTTTCCCAGCCCACACTCTCACATAGCCCCAATTTATACACTGAACCCTAATCACTAATATGATGATGTTTGGAGATGAGGTCTTTGGAAGTTTATTAGCTCACAGGGACACAGACCTCATTAAAGAGAAAATATCTTTATAAAGGACGTCCCAGAGCCGTGTCTCATTCTTATCCACTATGAGACACAGAGAGTAAGAGACGCTGGTTTTGAGCATGGAATCACCTTGATCTTGGACTTCTTTGCCTCTGAAACTTTGAGAAGCAAATTTTTGTCCTTTACACCCCACCTAGCTTATTGTATTTGCTGCGACAGCCCTAGCAGACTAAGCTATTGGGACTTTGTTAGGAAATTATCAAGACATGTCACCATAGAGAAAGCAAAAACATGGGCTGACAATGTTTGCATTCTGCATAGACCCTCAAAGACCTTCAAAGGAAAGCAACTCTAGGAGAGACAAAACTCAATACAAGCAAACAAATTAATCCAGAGGAAAAAGTATGCAGAGAAAAAAAAAACCTACCAGCATTTCCAAAGAGAGAGAAGACATTTCACACATAAAACAGACTTGGCATAATTTTTAAATAATTGGGGGATGTTAACTTAGAAATAATACATATTACAGCAAACCAAAACCAAAACCAAAACTAAAACAGATTTCCTCTTTTATTTTAGAGACTGTTTAGCTGGGCAGAAAATTATCACCCAAAAATTTTTTTAAGGAATTCCTCTTGTGATGTTGCTGAACACACCAGCTTTTTCTATTTTGAAGCTTCCTACACCTTGCTCTTGCCATCCCTCCCCCACACCTGTGGGAGCCTTGGAATTCCATATGGTCTTCAGTACATGGTCTATTTTACCTGCAGTGCTTGGTTCTTGCCCATCCTGCTCACTGTGCAATTCATCTCATGGTCCTGGAAACTTTCCTTAAATAACTTAACTTCTTTGACTTCCTTCCTTCATTTCTTCTGTCCTCTCTCTCTTGAGTTCTAACTATGCGGGCCTTGGCTCCACTAACTTGTTCTAAGCGTGTGTCAGTGTGTGTGTTGAGGAGGGGTATTTCTCATCAATTTTTTCTTTTCCAAGTTTTTCTTTTAATTCTTCTACTAAGGTTTGTTTAAGACAGGGTCTCACAGAGGCCAAAAACAGCCTGGAACTTGCTACTTATGTAAATCAGGCTGGCCTCCAGTTCACAGAAAAGCTGGAGCAGGTAGTTTCTTACAATGACAAAAATGGTAGGTGTGACGGTAAGAGGAAAATGCGTACACTCAATAGTCTTTACAACAACTATGGTTTCTCAATACTGGTTCTCCTGACAAAATTACAGGAATTTGGTTGGTTTTGTTTTGTTTTTCTTCCTTTCTTCCTCCCTTCCTTCTTGTTCAGAGACAGGGTCTCTCCATGTACCTGTGCCTGTCCCAGAACCCTCTCATAGACCAACGCACAGAAATCCACCTGACTCTGCCTCCCAGAGTGCTGGGATTAGAAGAATGTGCTACCACACCTGATATACACAAGTTCTTTGTTAAGGGATCTGCCCTGGCCCTAGAAAGACATTTGGCAGCATACTTGGTTTCTATCTACTAGATGTCAGAAGTACATCCCTTGCTCTTTTCTGAGTCTCCCACACTGCCAAACACAACCCCTGTCACCCATTAAGGACCATCTGCTAAACTGATAATTTAGAGAAAAAAAATCTGAAAAATATGAATTCAACTCATTGTGGTGAGGGACACTTTTAATGTCAGCACTTGGGAGGCAAAGATGAAATGTTCACAGAATACTACTAAAATTCTAGTTTAAAATATGGAGGTAATTATCTGCTATCAGAGGTAGTATGCAGAAACTTTTAAATGCCTAAGTCATATTCTCACCTGCTTAGAAAGTAACTATAGTTAAGTTATAGTGAGGGAGGCTAGAGTCAGCCAGTCTGGAAAGAGAGCAACCACTTAGAAGGACATTTGAGTGATAAAATAATTACAAAATGGTAACCATACAAGAGACATTTCTTACATGAAGAACTATACTTTAAAAAATCAAAAAAGGAAAAGAGGAAATCAAAACTAAGTTCTGGCTTAAGAAATAAATAGATGAGTTAGATGTAGAGAATGGATGAGACACCTATAACGTGTGATCACAACCAAGAGCTGAAGTGGCATAACCGTGCTTACTCAGGAGAAAGTCAGCGCAGGAACACAGGAGTAAAACCACGATCATAAATGTGACAGTACAGTACATCAACAACTCCCTAGAACAACAAACTTGCAAAGCTCTAGTCAAACAGTCCAATCATCCAGACACACAGAAATGTCAACTACCAGTGCCAAAGTATCCTCTCCTGCTCCTGTATGTCCACTGTTTTTTCCACAGAAGTGGAGTCATATACAGTCTGCATTCCATCTCCTTTCACTGCAATAAATGTTAAGCTTCAGAATGAGCCCACCTTTATTGGTACTCCAGTTTAAGACACTGATGGGTATTACCTGGGAAGCCTCTCACAGGCAAGAACTGATGCTCTGCAGTAAACAAAATAAAAAATGACCAATGTGGCACTGCAGCAATTCGAAGTAGTTTAACAAAGCGAGATAAAATTAAAAGAATACTAATTTGATACGGTCTTTAGTAGACAATGATGAAAAGATTTCTTCTACAAGAAATAAGACAACAGAGAAACCAATAGTTACTGAGGATCTCTCCTACACCATTGTGAAGCTGCTGCCCTCAAAAGAGTTAATGCATACAAAGCATATGTGACTGTACCTGGTATCCCAATAAATATCTGTTATTACTATCATCATTAGATGTCAAAACCCTTATCCAAATGCAAGGAGTAGTAACAGCACAGGGAAAAAACATCAAGGTGTGCAATTTACATGTCCACTTATTCTTTTTCTTTTTCTAAATGCTTTCTATATGCTTTGTGTGCTAAAAGTATCATTTTAAAAACTTTGGTGCCAGATGTGATGGCACACAAAGGCACAAGAAGCTCTGTTGAGTTCAAGGGCATTCTGGTCTATACATATAGGGAGCTCCAGGTCAGCCAGGACTACATAAGGAGACCCTGTCTTGAAAAGAAAAACCTACCAAAACATTAATAAATATGTTCCTTACTGTTCATACTCGATAACACTTGAGGTATCTATTTTAACTTTCTCCTACACAGCAGAATATTCATATATGCTATGACCCAAACTTTTATAACGAAACAAAGGAACAACTACTAGGCAATAGTTAAAACTGGAGGTACTAAAAAAGCAAGCAATCTCAATATCAAAATCAGTATTGCACAATTAAAAGTCACATGGCAGAGTAAAACAGTGATGCTCTCCTCAATGAACACCACCCTCTCCTTTTGCTCTTTTTGGGGTACAATTTAGGAGTACTAGAATGCTGGAACTTGTCCAAATGAACAAGCTGAAGAGCTGAGGAATGCAGACTCCAGAACAGAAAGGGTGAGCTCTGCTGTCCCTCTTTCTTCAGCCATGAGAAAAGCTCTCCAACAGAAATGCTGACCATTGACAACTATCAAAAGATGACACTAGAGATCTAGATTTATCTCAATGAAAAACCTTAAAATAACAGAACTCTCCTAAGAAGAAAAAGCTGTTATCAGGATAAGTCACGGATGTGGAAACAGCTTGCCAATTATGCTGTGGAAAATCTCCAAGCAGAGGATAGCCAGTTAGAATTCAAAGCCTCCTTCCATCCTTACAACCATACAGATGAAATATTTACTAATCTATGCTCCAGCAAAAACACTCTCCTTAACTTGTAATATATACAGAAAAACAAAAGTGAGAAACGTCACCTCTGCTGTCAAGGAATTCCCAATGAACATCATAAAATGTGTACGGTAGTCCAGAACCACAATAGTTCCAAAACACTGTTTATGAACTGCCAAGTGAGCTCTACTCTTATACTAAAGCCTTCTATGGAAAAAATCCTTAGGTTAAAATGCTCAAGACTCTTTGACAAAGAGGGTCTATGGATTGTGTATGGAGGATTTGAACAGGTGAAGTAAGTAGGAAAGAGGGACAACACACTAAAGCAAGTGAGAGAGAAACCTGTTTGTCTACATTAAGAACTTGTTCCATGGGGAGAGAGATACGCTAGGAAAGGGGAGGCTGTGGCCAGAAACAAGTGTACAGTGCTTTGAATACCAGGCTGCACACAGCCTATACAGCAGCCACTCAGTACTGCTACCACCACTGACAACTGTGTCCTAAGAATGAAATTCCCATGTCAACCCCGCTCATGGATCACAGAAAGCTAGTCTTCTTTTAATTTTTTAAATCCAGCAATTTAAAAATCACTCCTAACTTAAATAAAAACAGGCTGGGAGCTGGGCTACAGTTTGTCAACCTGTACACTAAGATGCCCACCTCCAGCAGTTCTCCAAGGGACATTTGTTCTGGAGTTTCAGGACCAAAATAATCTTAGCTTACTTAACAACTGTATGAATTCACATATACAATTGAAAGCCACATCCATAAAGGTCAGAACTTCTCTAAAGCACAACAAAGTTCTCTAGGGTTGTTAATATAGCTGGAAATAGGCTCAGGAAAGTTTTTAATTCTGTACTTTATTTTTCACTTACTAAATACAAATACCTGAAGAAACAGAAACTATTTGTAGAGCTCCAAGATAACATGGACTGAACTTAAGAGGATGAAAAGACCTGATGGAGGACCTAAGCTCTAGTCCCCCACCTGTGAGTCCTTATTTGAACAAGTCACTTTCAACTTGAGAGCTGCATGTGAGAAGTAAAGTGTTTTAGATTTAGCACTGTATGATTCAAATACTATTTGATAACAAAGAAAATAAAACTCATTACTAAAAACACAAACAAGAGAAAGGCTTTGGGTATATGAATGGGCCAGAAGGCCTTGTTTTGAAGTATCTAATGCTACAAACAAAGGAAAAGAAGGGGAGAAAGCCCACGTTATTTGGTTTAAGAGATCACTAGCTTCCTTTTGGAACACAATCCTGGTAATTCAGAAGCAAATATGGAAGTAGAAGCAACCATGTGAATGAAGAATGAGCAAGGCTGTCAAAGAAAAAAAACCACTATCTGGCTAGCTAAAGAAAAGGCTTGCATTTCAAGAGCAGTACTATGTCCCAGGAAGCAGAACTATGGATAAAGTGCTGCTGAAAGCCAAGGGACAGGAAATAAAGCATAAAATCCAGACGAGAAGAAAAGTTAGGCTCATCTGATAAGGGAGATCTCCTCAGATAAGGGAGAGTTCAATAGTCCCAGAGGTAAAGCTAGCATTGTAGTATCAGTTTTTAAGACAACAGGTAAGTTCCTGCAAAGCAGGATATGTGCACATCTCTATCAGGACTTCTACAAACCAAATTATTAATATACTCTTATGCAAGGTTCTACTTATTGATCTATTTTCTAACTGTTGGAAATTAAGGGTTACTTTTGTCTCTTAGATTGGAAACCAGCACCAAAGGAAATGAGGGTTAGCTTTTTCTTAAAACCTACTACTTCCTTCCTTGTTATTTAGTACAAAGTACAAAAGGCCGAACTGGACCACAGGAGGACTCATGTTCCCAAACTTCCCAATCCTCAGTTGTTGAAACTGTTCCCAGAGGCAAGATCTTTAATTCATGCTTATCTGCTGTACTGAGACTTAGTGATGCCTTACACACAAATACTGACACACACAACTCAGCCTTAAAATAACAAAAAGACAACCCACTAAGTTTGATAACACACACTTTTAATCGCAGGATCAGGGAGACAGAGGTAGGCAAATCTCTTAAGAATTTCCAGACCATCTTTTCTACAAGTGAGTTCCAAGCCAGCCAAGTCTGGACTTCAAAGTCCACATAGTAAGATCCTACCTCAAAACAGCAAAACAAAACCCTAGAAATCAACTTATTATCCACCTAATGAAATTATAACCATGAAGGTACAAAACAATAAAGTAATTTTGCATTGTGCCATGGGTTGTTTGTGTAGCAACAAAGTGCTACAATTAAAAAACAAACAAAAAACAAACAAAAACAAATTAAACATTTAGGAATTCGAAATGATCCTGCATGATTATCAAGATCCTACCATGCTAATTTCAATTTAACACTTGGCATCTATTTAAGGTATATGATAAGTCCAAAGCATTAAGCCTGACGATCAGCAGTTAAAAATACATGTTTGAATATGCTGGGGATATTTATAAAGCCAACGGACTATTAATATGTCGAAATCCACTGGCCAGTGTAGGATTCTACCTTTAATCTTCTACTACTGACTGTTCAAGGGAAGCCAAGAAGTCCGGGAATCTTATGTCACTCGCTTTTAAGAATTTAAGTCACACCAAGCTGGCAACACAGCAAAAGATCAAAATTCCAAACAAAACGTTTCGTCTCTCCATATGGTAAAATTAACTCGGCCATCTCCTACCTTCCCGTTCAAGCCCCACTGAAACTACTTTTTCAACGATCCTGGGTAGGCCCCATTTAGGCTGGCCAATAGTACTACGAAGTAACAGGAGGGGGGTTGGGGGTGGGGTGCCCGACAACTCTTTTACAGTTAAGTCTGCCCTCCTACAGATCTCAACCTAGGTGTAGATTTCACAAGCCCTGTAAGCTATACACTGTCAAACCCCAGAAGCAGCACTGTCACCCCGTCCTGCCCACGGGCAACTGTTCCAGAATGTTTTCTTTGAAATGATCTCTAACTCTCTCGGCTCGACTGTGTGTGAAGTCTGGACTTCAAAGGCCACTTTCTCTCCGCAATACGCCCCCCCGACCCCCGGGAGCAGGACCCAACCTCCGATTCAGTCTTTGATGCGTTCGCCCCTAGCAGCCGGGGGTCTTCCCCGGGCTACGTGGCCCCCGGGAATCAGCGGTCTCCAACTGCCCGCCGCGCCCACTGTCCACCCGGCCGCACGCCTGCCCAGCCCTAGCCTGTCTCCCGCCCCGGGCCTGCACGACTCCGAGCGGACCGCAGGCTTCGGGCCTAGTCTGGCCCGCTGGCCCCTCACCTCCTTCGGGACCAGTTGGTTCTCCTCGCCGGGCACCATCGCTCAGACTCCGACCGCTCGTCTCCGCCCTGCCTGCGGGGGACCGATGGAGGTGGCGGCGGCTCTGTGTCTCAGGAGAGAATGGCAGCGGCAGTCATCCTCCCAGCCGCCTGCGCTCCAGCAACTGCGGAGGCCTCCGCTCAGGCCTTAGGCACCAGCGCGCAGACACCGACCCAGGGCGCCGCCGCCGCTGCCGCCGCCGCCGCCGCCGCCGCCCCTCCCCCGGCCCGCGGCAATCAATGGAAAAATGGCGGCTGCCGCTCTCGCGAGAATTCAGCGCAGTGGGCGCGCGGCCCGGCCGCCTGGCGCCTGAGATACGCAGGCGGCCGTCGCGAGCTCCGGATCTTCTCGCTTCTTGCTCAGCCTCGGGGTACGCAGCGCTGCGCTGCGCTGGTGGAGGGCCGGTGTAGGCGCTTTTCACTACCGGGATGCCGGTCCTCCCAGCCGCCGGCTCCCTCTGTCGGCCGAGGGAGGGACCAGGCCCCTGCGTCACGGACCGGCTCCAGTTCAACCCCCCCCCCCCCCTTTCAACCCTACAGTCCGACTCTTCCCTCTTCCCAAGCGCGGCCACGGCAGCCCCTCTTCGGGAACCTTTGGCCTCTAACTGGTAAACACGGCGCCTTGTAGAGGAATCACCTTTCTGGCTGTCGCCCTCAAGGAACCAGTCCTTGTCTGTCCTGTTTTCGTGACCGCCAGTGACTCGGCTCCTACAGCCCCACTCTGCTTAGGGACCTCGGTGCTCATCAGCTAGCCCCTGAAGCCCCTTAAAGAGGAGTTATTACACTTAGAGGTGGAACTTGCACCCCTCTGGGTAACTTGATGTCAGCCTCCGACGGGGTCAAGTCTGAGGGAGCCTTTGAGAGCAGAGCTGAAGTGTGCTTACCCTTCAACCTGTGCTGGCCTTTGGAGTATGTTTTTTTGTTTGTTTGTTTTGTTTGTTTGTTTGTCTTTTTGTTTTTTGTTTTTTTTTT
>JADRCD010206908.1:0-59659 GCA_019843815.1 Montemys delectorum
AAAAAAAAAAAAAAAAAAAAAGAGTCCCATGAATTAATTTCATGCTCTGCTATTGTTATCTTGAAATTCATAATCTATTGAATTCTGCATCACTCTGCATTTTCTTTTTTCATTGAATCCAATTGCATCCTGGGTAATAGGTTTCAAGATCAAGGCAGAGTAAGTGTGCCAGTTTGAAATAATATCCAGAAAGTAGTTCTCAAAAAAAAAATGGATATACTTAAAAATAAACAGAGGAAGGCAGGGCATGGTGGTGCACACTTCTGAAACAAGATCTCGGAAGGCAGAGGCAGGTGGATCTTTGTGAATTTGTGAGCAGACTGGTATAAATAGGGGGTTGCAGGGCAGCCAGGACTACATAGAGAGACACTGTCCCAAAGGAAACAAAACAACAAAAGAACAAACTAGAAATTATAATCCAGACTATGCATTCTAATAATGAATCATAGGCATACCCAAAGAGACAAGAGAAGACAACGATTTGTAAAGGTGAAATAAAGGATCTTAAGTAGTTTGGAAACAACTATCTTTGGCTACAAAGACCATCAACTAGCTGGTCTTTGTTCAAGGCTGAAGTGTATTAAGGTAAGTGTCCTTATAGAAGTGTGTGTGTGTGTGTGTGTGTGTGTGTGTGTGTGTATGTGTGTGTGTATGTGTGTGTGTATGTGTGTGTGTGTGTGTGTGTTTACCTTTGTGCAAATTTGTAGGTTTTTTTTTTTTTTAGGAAGTCACAATAGCTTTTATCAAGTATGTGTTCACATGAGAGCTCTTTCCTCATGGTCTCCTTTTTCCATTTTGTTAGGACATGGCACAACTGACTCTGACAACTTTGTTGTTATTATTTGGAGGATTTTTGTTTGAGGTGTGATCTTGCCCTGGCTACTATAGCACCACTATGTAACTCAGGCTGACCTCAAACTCATAGTAATTTTCTTGCTTCCACTTCCATTGTCCGGTTTGTTTCTGACAGCATCTACGTTGGTGAATGAAGCAGATGGCTGAGGAGCAGAAGCTCTGTTTAAAATATATTAAAAGTATTGCCAAGTGTGGTGTATGTACAGGGAATTCCAGACACTTGGGGGCCAAGGCAGGGGAAGTAAAGTTCAAAAACTGTCGGTCATGATGTTATACGCCTTTAATCACAACACTTGAAAGCAGAGACAGGCAGATTTCTGAGTTCAAGGCCAGCCTGGTCTACAGAGTGAGTTCCAGGACAGCCAGGGCTATACAGAGAAACCCTGTCTCAAAAAAACCATACACACACACACACACACACACACACACACACACACACACACACAAGACTGAGAATCTAATTCAGCAGTAGAGCACTGACCTAGTATGCCTAAAGTCCAGGGTTCAAACCTTAGTACTAGAACAAACCTGTGGTTATTGTTACTGGGTGTTATTAATGATGAAAATGAGAGAGAACTCCAAAGTTGCTTTTCAAACTTCATTTAAGCTTAATCATTTAAGCCTAGATTTCTCAAGCTGCTTTCTTTCATCAATATATTTGTAAAACGTATTTTTAGCTGGGCATGGTGCACACACCTGTAATCCCATCATTTTCAAGGCTGAGATAGAAAGATTGCCAAGAATTTGAGACTGTCCTGGCTGATATAGGGCTAGTTCAGGCCTCATAAGCAAGACCCTGTCCACAAAACAACAGCAACAACAAAGCATTTTTAAAGTTCCACCGGGGCCTTCCACAACCCTTAGGAATTCAACAGAAACACTCCCCAGCCTTTCCAGGGTGTTGCACATTCCATTTAGATATGAACCCCATCTGTCAATTCTATCAAAATCATGGCTGGCTGTCACAGAGTCTCTCAGAGCGAGCACGTGTGTGTGTGTGTGTGTGTGTGTGTGTGTGTGTGTGTGTGTGTGTGATGGCTGCCTAGGAAGGATAAGAACCTTCTCATCTTGAAAATATTAGAAATAATCCTATAGTTTTCTAAATTTCCACGGAGATCTAGAGACTCATTATGCAGAAACAGTAACAAAGATTGTGCAGGATCTGGAAGTTGGGAGGGGTTTGGAAGTTCTGCAGAGTTCCAGCCTGGGTCCCTTGGGGGACATAAGGCCCTGTTTTAATGAGAGTGCCCAAATCTAGGGGAAAACTAACAACTCCAGTCTCTCTTGTGATAGAACAAATCCGGGTTTTAGATAAGAAAAGCCACGGCCAAGAGTGGGCAGACTGGGAACAGCAGAGCTTGGGCTTGTCTCAGGTTTCCTGTGAGAAATCCCAGTGGAGACAGCACTGCGGGCTGGGTAAGTGAGTCACGGGCTTTACAGGCCAAGGGAGATGGAAAGCAGATTCCAGGAAGTAAGCAAGGAGGAATCTCAGGGAAAGTTTTCCATTTTAGTGTGAAGCTGTCAAGCCACAGAGCTATGCTGGAAACTCCGGAGAAAACATGTGAATCCCGGTAGCTCAGAGAAGGACTCTGTACATCTGCACCAGGCAACAAAGATGGTACCGTCCACGGAAGGTAAGGAGATACTGAGAAAACATCTCAGTGCCCCCTACCCCCACCCCCGCTTCTAGCCACTCACAACTCAGCAGGTATTCGTTGAGCATCGCACACGAGGAGGAAGGATTGATGGGGAGGGTTAGGAGGAGTGGGGAGGTGCGGGGTGACAACTGTGGGATTTGGGGGAGCTGTTCTAAAGAACTTCAAGAAAGGCAGTTTGGGCAACAGAGGCACAAGAATAAACTGAGTGGAGCCTTTGTATTCTATTTTTGGTTGTTTGCTTCGTAAGTTTGTTAAGGTGGAAAGGGCACTTCCTAAGTGCCAAGCGGCATCCTATTTGACTTTTTGTTCACTCACAGAGCATTTTGGTTCTGTTTACTGAGCTCTCTGAACAAGGGAACTGGGTCCACCCGAGGGGCAGACAGAGGACACAGCAGTATCAAAAACCCAAAGTAGAGCAAGGTATGGGGGAGCATTATTTTAAGCCCAGCATTCAGTTGGATCTCTGAGTTCAAGACCAGCCTGGTCTACCAATCGCGTTCCAGGACAGCTAGAGCTACACAGAGAAATCTTGTCTTGAAAAACCAAAGCAAAGCAAACCAAAACAAAGCAAAACACCAAAAAACCCAAGGTGTAATCATGAACACTCAGGGGAGAACTCCTGTGGTATGGAGCACAGCGAAGGTTCAAAGGCCAAAGGAAATACTGAGATGACTTTAAACTCTAGCCTGGTCGTGGGGAGAATAGGTCTAAGGAGATCTGTGCCTTTCAAGGCCAAGGCTGAGTGGGGGAGGTCCCACTCAGCACATTCTCTTCTCTATGACATTAGAAATAATTAACCTGGGGACCATAACTGCTGCCACCAGCACCCTTTAGGAATTCAGGCCCTCCCTGAATGACGTGTGGCCAGCACTCCCACTGCATAGCCCTGAAGGCAAAGGGAGTCTCACAAAGATTTCATCAAATGGGTTGACCTGTGGTCACTATACCAGCTCTCTTGGTGTCCTGGAACAGTCCTGGGTTCTAATGAGCCGGAGCTGATGGCTGCTATCCAAGGACAAGAGCACCCAGAACACCTCTCTTCCAATCCACTCTAATCAGAACTTCGAGGACCCTCAGTTCACAATGGCATCTTGGGGAGCAAAGAAACTCAGGAGAGGAAGGTAAGAACTTAGGTCTTAGCTCAACTTGGCCACTGGTTTACTGTGATGACCAGCAATTGTGCCTTCCTATCCCTAGAACTCACTGATTTTTGATATCCATGTCTTCTGGGGATAGGAAATTGGGCAGTCAGGTAATTCAGCCTAGATATGGCCTTGGAGTAGGGCACTCCATGTAAGAACAGGCAGATCAGGGTGTTGATAAACAAAACAAGTTTAGGACATCTTGAGGATAAAGAAAAGATTCCTGACCAAGCCTGGAGTCCATAGGAACTTTTTATCCAAAAGGCACTGGCTTCCCAGCTGAGAGCCAACAAGTAAGGTTAACGAATGAGTCAGGAAAACGAAATCAAAGAAAGCATTCAGGTGCCGGGCAGTGGTGGCACATGCCTTTAATCCCAGCACTTGGGAGGCAGAGGCAGGTGGATTTCTGAGTTTGAGGCCAGCCTGGTCTACAGAGTGAGTTCCAGGACAGCTAGGGCTACACAGAGAAACCCTGTTTCAAAAAAACAAGAAAATAAAAAGGAAGGAAGAAAGAAAGAAAGAAAGAAAGAAAGAAAGAAAGAAAGAAAGAAAGGAAGGAAGAACGAAAGGAAGCATTCAGGTACACAGACCACCCTATGCAAAGACAGAGAGATTAGAGAGAGGGGATGCATTCAGGGAACATGAATCTCAGTCTGGCAGGACTTAGGCCCTCCTGTTGTAGAACTAGCCATAGATGCCCTCATCAATGACTAGTAAGAAAGTGAGGAGGGGAAGGGTCCAACCTGTAGAGGGAATCCATCCTGTGAATAAATCAGGAAAATCAATGACATTGCCAGGCAGAGTTTCAGATAGATGGCTAAGGGTGGATAGGATCCATCTCTATCTATAGATATCGGGTCACTTGGAGAAAAATGAAATGCCAGAGAAATGGCCACAGGAACACAGCTTCGAGGAGATGAGATCAACTTCATACGCTGAGTTTGAGGTGCCCTTCATCCTAAGTGAAGGGACTGAGAAAAACTCAAGACACTATTGTGGATTCAGAAGCAAAGCTCTGGAAATTGTTAGGATACCAAGGAAGAGGAAAAGAGACCCAGCCCCCAAGAACCAGAAAGAGAGCTAGCCAGAGAGAAGCAATTAGAATCCCCAGAGTAGCAGTTACAGAAACCAGAAGAATCTTCCAAAGAGGAAAAGACGGGGACTGGAAAGAGTGGGGACTGAAGTGAGCGGACAGGGAGCGTGTGTCCCTCCTAAAGAGGCTTTGGGTTGTGGAGGAGGTCTTCATGGTGGTGGTGTTCCAGGGTGCCTGAACAGAGACCAGGCAGGACTGTAGCAGCAACAGAGTACGTTGTACACCGCATACCCAAGCACTAGTCAAGAAGACAGTTCAGTTAATGGGGCACCCCTGGTAACTTTGCAATTGCACTGTGGATACTTCCCACATGGTGGCACCAAAGGCCAACTCTGTCTTTTGCTTTGGACCTGACTGGGCAGGGGTCTGTTTGGGGATCCTCACTGGTAAGTCGTAGTCCAGGGTAGGAGGGGATTGCCAGACACCTGGTGTCTAGGACACGTCCCACCTCCACCAAGCCCTTCCCTTATGTCTCACAGAAGATCTCTAATATAAAAACAACTGCGTGCCACACTCCATAACCTTCACTAAGAGGCGTGGCCTAAGAGAATCCTAAGGGAGCAGCTCATCCCATGACCTGGGAGAGGCAAGGACGTGCCTCCCACTTGTCCCTTAGGAGAAAGGAGTCAGGAAGGAAGGAAGGACGCCCAGCCCAACTTCAGAGAGACACAGTCACCCCACCCCTTACCCATACCAAACCAGCAGGGCCCTGATCATTGCTCCCCCTGCAGGTTTGAAACTAGATCGGTGAGGTCCACAGCAGTGACATAGCTGGGTGTGCTGGGTCAGTTCCCAGGGAAGTCAGCTTCCTTGCCCAGCCTAGAGACTTAACACCTCCTAGTGCAGAACTCAGCACGGAGTTGTCCAAATAAGTAATGGCCATGTTACTTTCCAAAACAGTGCCCAGTTTGCTGAAACCTTTCATGGTATAAGTAAATACTAAGAGGAACATTCAATCAAGAAATTACAACTCTGGGACATGATGGTCAACTGGTGCCGGGAGTCAGTCACAGGCAGCTCTCATGGGCGGAGGATGCAGACAGGTTTTTCTGGAGCTTTCTTTGCCACAATGTGCTTGTTGTGTTGAGGGACCTGAAACTCCCAACATATTCAAAAACACAAAATTCTCACTTGCCACCAAGCCCTGCCCCTCCTCTGACCTTCCCCTCCCACTGGCCACAGAGTACCTACGAACTCCTTCCACCAGTTCCTCACTGATCTTTGGCTGCCTTGTGGGATCTTCTTTCTTCCACCCTTCTTCACACCTTTTCTCCCCACCCTCTCAACTCCAATTCTGTAACATTAGAAAAGAGAGAGAAAAGGATAGAGAGGGAAGGGAAGAAATCTCTGAATGAAGTCAGGGGTCAAAAAATGTTATTGTTAGACTACTTAGGGACATCAAGTTCTCTGGGGCAAGTTTGATGTTCGACGTCAGGATATATAATTTCGCCTTTTTGTTGTTTCTTCTTTGTACATGACTGCTTAACAAACCGTGATCAGCACCAACCAACAACAATTCACCCTGCCTCTTTGTCCCTAGCATGTATATCTGAAAAGTTCCCAGAATTCCAAACACCACACATCAAAGAAACTACCTTCAGCTGGCAGAATCACACCCTTGCTATAGCATGAGGCGAATCATAGTCAGCTGCTGCGGGCATTCTGAAGCAGCCCCATATCCTACACCTGGGATTAAAACAAAAACATATTCTTATGGGTTTTTTATTGTTGTTGTTGTTTTGTTTTTTTGTTTTCGAGACAAGGTTTCTCTGTGTAGCCCTGTCTGTCCTGGAACTCACTCTGTAAACCAGGCTGACCTCAAACTCAGAAATCTGCCTGCCTCTGCCTCCCAGGTTGTTGGTTTTTTTTTTTTTAAGAAACTAAAATTCAAGGGAACCTGGGAAAGAAGAAATTTAAATGTAAATAAAGAAAATAACTAATAAAAAAAAAAGAAAAGAAAAAGAAAAAATGTTTAAGTAGTACTTTTTGTAAGATTTTTTGAATACTATACCAAAACTGCAATTAATATAAGAAACATATTTTAGGAATTTAATTATAAAAACAAAAAAACAAAAAAAAAAAAAAGAAAGAAACTAAAATTCCAAACCTGTTACTACACACTACACCATCAATTGAGCTCTGATGAAACAAATGAGTAACAACATTTTCAGGCACATATTTTTTTCCTTCTCTCGGCCCTGCTCACTCTGGACCATAGATTTTATTTATTTATTATATGTAAGTACACTGTAGCTGTCTTCAGACATACCGGAAGTAGGCACCTGATCTCATTACAGATGGTTGTGAGCTACCATGTGGTTGCTGGGATTTGAACTCAGGACGTCTGGAAAAGCAGTCAGTGCTCTTAACCACTGAGCCATCTCTCCAGCCCTGGGGTAAATTTTTCAAAGGAGGTTAAAAGGGAAACAAGGCTTGCACTTGATATTCTGATAATACAACATTGCTCTGAAACACTCAAGCCAATTCCTCCTCCTTTTCAGAGTGCTCACTCATACAGCATGTCCATGAGCTCTCCGATTGCAATTTTAATGAGTAAATGGATAAATACAGTTAAAGCACCAGAAAGAAGTTTCTCCAAGAACCAGAAGGTAGGAGTGGTAAAGCTTAGACTTGAACATGGGGAGGATCCTTGGCCCACCACCTTTGACATATGTGATAAAAAGTAAGATTTAATTCCAGACCGTGGTGGCACATGCCTTTAATTGCAGCAATCAGGATGCCGAGGCAGGCAGATCTTTATGAGTTCAAGGCCAACCTGGTCTACAAAGTGAGTTCCAGGACTGCCAAGGCTACACAGAGAAACCCTGTCTTGAAAAAAAAAAAACCAATTCCCTTCCCCCCCCCCCCCCCAAAAAAAAAAGAAAAAGAAAAAGAAAAAAAAAGACCTAGGTTGGGGCTGCAAGGGTCCAGAGGATGAATGAATGTGGGTAGGGGCATAACAGCCCCCATACTTAGTCCTTTTTCTAAGAGACTGTCTCTTATCAGTACCATATATTGGAATGTTCTACTAAAGCACATCCTTTCCTAGACATCTTGCTGACACGACTGACTGTTGGCTCTTCCGAATGCTTTCTGTAGCCTACATCCCTATTCCTCTGTCTAGCTGTCCTGTGGAAAGTTCCGATCAGGTGCTACCTTTCCAGACTCATGGTGTCACTGTCCTCCTAATTCCACTCTCCAAGCCTGCCCATCTCATGAAGGAGACACCAAGGCCCAAGGCCCAAGGCCCTTGCATCATTTAGGATGCCTCCCTTTCTCCAGAGCCCTTGAAACATCAAGCTTTGCATCCTGCCTCCTAAATATTCCCTGTTTTCCCTCACTCTTCTCCTTTGCCCCCAACTCATCTAGAAACAGGGCCAGGGTCTCTGTGACACACATCCTGTTGCCTGGGTGGCCTTTGCAAAGCAAAGATATGATACGACTCTACAGTCCCCCAGCTAAGCCAAGGTTGGCATTACTCTAATAAAGCCTGTTCTTCACTCAGTGCCTACGGCTCCTCATAACCAGTCCCTGCATCGATGCACGCATGCATAGTTCTCCAGCCATGTTGGGCTTTTGTTCTCTTCTAGCAGAAAGGATTGCATCTCTTCTCTTGTCTTGAGCCCTGCTGCCATCCTACCTCCCATGAGCCTCCTAGGGCTCTCCACCTGTCAAGGAATCTCTGGCAACATCTCACAAGGGCCCTTTCCTAAAAACTTCCACTTACCAGTACACACACACACACACACACACACACACACACACACCCCTTACACAGATGCATATACACTTACAATACTTACACACATGCACACATACATGTATACGTAATCTTATACACACATACTTATACACATGCACACACACATACAATGTCACATACACACATTTACACACAGACACACAATCTCACACATACATACACACACTTACAGAAACAGTCTTACACTCAGACACAATCTCTCACATACTCAATCTTTTTCTCACACACATACACACCCACTCATACACATTCAGTCTCATACATGAACACATACACACACACACACACATAATATCTCTCACACACACATACTCTCACATATACACATTCTTAGTTTTGGTAACACAGGGAGTGTAAAAACTCACAGTTCAGAACAAAACCTGTTCTGATTGTGAGCCCTCAGGGACAAGGATGGTGGTGGCCCTAATTCTGTTCCCTAAAAGGTAGGACCAGAGTTAAGGCTATTGGAGGGCCTTAACTTTGGTCCCTGAAAGATGATTATGTTCTTGGATATTCCCTGAAAATTGGTAAATATCTGTCCAATGAATGAATGACATCAACAAAGCACAGTTGGGCGGGAGGGGGAGAGAGGGACGCCCTGTTCTATTTAGTTCTTTCCAGAAGGCAAGGGGAAGTTGTGTCTCAAAGAGTTGTAACTTTTGGGGAGTTGGGGGTGAAGACGAGGGAAGCCTCTAAAAGTGTGATTTCCCAAAGTGGGGCAAGAAACACCATGTACGAGGACCCTTACCACCCTCTGATTCTGCTAAATGGACTTTCTCAGGCCTGTGTCTACCATGCAAGCTCTTCGGGGTTAGAAGTGCCCCTGTTTCCTTGCTAAGCTTCGGCTCAAAGGCCAGTGCCTGGCAGAAGATGTGCTCAGGAACTGATGCCTGACTCAGGCAGAGTAAAACTGACTATGACTCAGGGAGCCAATTTGGAAGTCAGACCTAACCCTTCCTAACCACATGACCTGGAAAATTGTGGCCTTTGCTTAGCTTCAGGTGTCTCCTTTGTGAGTTTCTGCTGTATCCTTCCAAGCTTGCTAGTGGCTGGGGAGAGGCCTGACAGTTCTCTAGCATTCCATGGCCCTCCAAGAGCCATGGCCTCCCCTTCCTTGGGAAGGGAGAGGAGAGAGCCAGGTAAACTCAAAAGTAGGCCATCTGATCCCTGAAGTGCAGTCTGCCCTGGTGGTCACAGGTCTGGCTATAGAAAACAACACACAGGGATGGATGGACAGCTGGATAATGGGGACACCAGAGGGCACAGATAGGGGAGGAATTTGATTTATTTTCTAAGGGGATGGAGTAGGGATATAACATACCAAACAGGAGACAGGTTAGGAGCACAGTCGGCAGTCAGAGGGTGGGAACTATAGACAAGCTGTTTAGTAGAGGTCATATAGACATGGTGAGGAATGGGTGGGAGGTAAAGGAGAAGGGCTAGCTTAGGCTAGCTCTCTCTAAGGTCCTCCCTCATTGTCTAGATGACAGTGAGGATTCATTGAAACCTCTCAAATAGGAGAACCTATGACTGAGCTAATGATTTAAAAGGTTGCTTGGATTGATGAGTGAAAAAACAACTTTTGGGGGCAAAAGTAGACTGAGAAAAGCAGAATAAACAGTAGTAGCCTAGGTGAACATAGGAGTAGTGGCCATGGACAGAGAGACAGGACAGGGACCAATAAGGAAGAGTAATTGAATCACGCATTAAAACTGGGGTTTGGCTGGGCATGGTGGCGTACGCCTTTAATCCCAGCACTTGGGGAGGCAGAGGCAGGCAGATTTCTGAGTTCGAGGCCAGCCTGGTCTACAGAGTGAGCTCCAGGACAGCCAGGGCTATACAGAGAAATCCTGTCTCGAAAAAACAAAAAAAAACAAACAAAAAAAAAAAACAAAAAAAAAAAAACAAAACAAAAACAAAACAAAATAAAAAACAAGTGGGATTTGGGGGAGCTGGAACGATGGCTCAGTAGCTAAGAACATTGGGAGCTTTTGCAGAGTACCCACACAGCAGCTCATGACCCTAAAGCTCTGAATCTAGGGAATCTCAAACCCTCTTCTGGCCTCCTATGTCATCAGGCAAGGAAAACACCATTTATATACATAAAATGAAAATGAATATTTTTTGCTAAATATTTATTTATTTATTTAGAGACAAGGTCTCACTATGTGGCCTTGACTGGCCTAGAACTCACTATGTAAACCAGGCTGGCTCAGAATTCCCAGAGATCTGCCTGCCCTTGCTTCTCAAATGCTGGGATTAAAGGTGTGTGCTACCTTGCCTAGCAAACCTTTTTCTTTCTTTCTTTTTTTTTTTTTTTTTCTCGAGACACAGTTCTCTGTGTAGTCCTGGCTGTCCTGGAACTCACTCTGTAGACCAGGCTGGCCTCCTGCCTCTGCCTTCCAAGTGCTGGGATTAAAGGTGTGAACCACAACTGCCCAGCTTTTTTTTTTTTTTTTTTTTTTTTTTTTTTTTTTAATGTGAAGATGTTCACATTAAAAATAAAGCTCTTAGTGGCAGGGTGATTTTTTTACCCAGCCAACCGTGGGCCATGGGTTCTATTCAAAGCACTGTAGAGGGGAAGGGTTTCTCGAAGTAGAATTACATGATTTCAGCCTTTGAAATTACATGATTTCCAGCCTTTGAAAGCCTGGAAATTGCCTTGATTAGCCAGGTGGTAGCACAGGGACAGCTCTAAGCCATTGTCACTCCAGCAACCAGCACGTTGCCCAACTCTTGGTGTTCAAGGAATATTCACTAGTGAATGAATGGATGACAGAGCATTGGTAATATGGGAGAGGAGGGGAGAGAATGCATTTTAACGATGTCAAGTGTGTACAGCCTGGAGGGCTAGGAACCAGGTACAGTGGCACATACCCTCAATCCTGCCACCTGGGAGGCAGAAGTAGGAATAGTGTGAGTTTGAGATTAGCCTAGGCTCATAGCAAAACCCTGTCTCTGTGGACCAAAGACAGACAGTGTAGCTCAGTAGGAGAGCACTTGCTTAGCATATAGAGAGTCCTGGATTTGATTCCCAGAAGAGTCAGGAAAAAGAATGAAAGTTGGCAGAGGAGGGGTGGGGGTCAAGAACAGAGGAGACAGAGGATTGGCAGAGCAGGATACTGATATTTGCTCATTCACTTATTCATTTAACAAATTGTTCTTCAAAACTCTCACTATGAGCCAGGGCACTGGTGCTCTCTGCACTAAAATGTTTAGATACCACAGTAAGATTCCTTAATCTCATGCACAGGGCCCCTACATGCAGGCGGCTTGCTTGCTACCTGATCCTCATTTAAGGTATGAGAGGAATGGTCAGACACTTGACTGAGAAAAAAAGAAAAGAGATCATCTGCTTGAAGATGAAGAATCTCTTGAAGAATCTCTTGCTGAAGGGGGCAGCTTTAGAGCTAGCCAGAGGCCCAGGGATGACAAGTTTTGAGAGTTTCAGTGAGGCTCAACCTCTGGCCACAGATGGGTCTTTGGGCAGAAGTGGTGTTTGACAAGGTTAAGGACTAAGTACCCGGGTCAGATAATTAAAAAACTGGGGAGGGGGTCTGGAGAGATGGCTCAGCAGTTCAGAGCATTGGCTGCTCTTTCAGAGAACCTGGGTTCAATTCCCAACACCCACAAGCCAATCACTCACATTTGTAATTCCAATAGCAGGGTATCTGACATCCTCACACAGGCATACATGAAGGCAAAACACCAATGCACATAAAATAAAAATTAATTAATTAATTAATTAAATAAAAGAGCTGGGCAGTGGTGGCACATGCCTTTAATCCCAGCACTTAGGGGGCAGAGGTAGGTGGATCTCTGTGAATCTGAGGCCAGATTGTTCTACAGAGAGGGTTCTACAAAATAGTCAGGGCTACATAGTGAGACCTAAAAAAAAAAAAAAAAAAAAATCTGGAAAAGGGATGGAGGCATTCACAAGGGCATCCATGGCTCAGGAACAAGCAAGTGTTCTGGGGGAAAACCCTGAAGGGTTGAGAAAGAGGCTGAGGGTGTCTCTGGTAAGAGCCTAGGAGGATGATGATGTTGGTATTCCAAGAATCCTACCATACTGGGGTGTTGAGACTCACCCTCAGGATCAATGTCAGGCTCAGAAATCCAGGCACCTCCTAAAACCCATCAAACCGCCCCTGAGTATGCCTGACCTCATCTCATCAAAAGATGAGATGCTACAGAAAACAGGAAAGCTAAGGGGTGGACGATCAGGGACATAAGGTTGGAGACAGCCAATGGCATCTGATTAAGGAGAGAGGTCTGATTGGAGTCAGCTTGTTGACCCCACTGGATCAGCCAGGCCAGCTCTCTATTACACCATCCCATTTCTTGGCTTTGGGCCCCATGGCCAATGTGTGCTCTCAGTACGCATACCTGTATCTTACCAGGTTAGCCACTTATATCCCCGTAACAAAATCTGTAACTCCCCAGAAAGCAGTGCCCACAGAATGGTTACATTCTTGCTCGGCCTAGGTAAGAGCCCTATTTATGTGGCGGACGATGTCGGAAAAGCTGTCTGATCCAACAGCGGAAAACTGAAGCTGGCTGAAAAAGTGGCGAGGGATGGGGGGCAGAACTTCAACCCAGAAGGTGTGCGGCGGTTAGGCTTCTGGCTTCCTTATCTAAGCCTTTCCAGACTCTAAGCACTTCCTCCAACCACCCCAACTTTCAGTGTCAGCTCCAAGAACCTGTTTGCGGTGACAGGAAGGGGGCCTGAGGTCTTCAGGGCTGCAGAGATCTGGGTAAGAGGCAAGTAGGAGGGGTTCCCTAGCGCCCCCTACCCCAGTTTTAAGGTCTCCATTGCAGTTCGCAGGAAGCTGCCGGCTTCCCGCAGACACCTTCGGTCTCCCTTCCGTCTCCCTTCCCACAAGCTGGTTGACACGGTAGGCAGACCACTCTGCCGGGTAACACGCGAAGGCGGAGCGAGCTGCGGGCGCCCCTGAGGGGTGCGGGAGCCGGAGGGGAGCGCAGGAGGTGGGGCCCAGAGGGGCGGGGCGGGGCGGCGGGGGGGCGGCGGAGCGGAGGGAGGGAGGGAGGGAGGGGCAGGCGCCGGCCGCGGCGACAGCGGCAGCTGCAGCGCGAGCAGGCCGGGCAGCGCCGAGAGTACGGACAGCGCGAGGTCCTCGCAGCCCAGCGCAGCCATGTGAGTGTCCGCGCCGTTTCCGAAGGCCGTGGCGGGGAGAAGGGGGCGGGCGGTGGATCCCGTGCTTCCTGCAACCCGCGCCGCCCATCGGCTCCGGGACCCGCGAGCGGGTCCCGCCTCACCCCCGTTCTCGCGACCCGGATCGCGCTGTAGTCTTCTCTCCCCACCCCCATCCCCACCCCCACCTGGGGCGCAGAGAACGCAGCTTCGCCCCCACAAAAAAAAAGCCACAGCCTCCGGCTCTGCCGCGCCCGCCGCCGCCTCCTTCCCTTCCGCGCCCAGGCCGCCGCCGCCGTGCCCCGGGGCTCCACTGCGGGCAGGCCCGAGGGCGAGCCTGAGACGCCGATCTGGGCCTGGGATTGGCTTGATCCCCGAGCCTGCGGTGCGGGAGGAGGCTGGTCTGGGAATGGGAACGAGGCGACAGGGTGCAGGAGACCTCCTAGATGAGCTAGCTAGTCTTCCTGGCCCTGGTCGACCTAAGCTGCTTTGGGGACAGGCCCGAGGTGACTGAATTTGCCCGAGGCCACACTCTCCACCCAGACCAAAGCTGTAGCTGGAGAAGGTCCTATTGGCGGCGGTCGACAGACCCTGTCCCTGGAAATGGAAGCTGCTATGGGGACTCAGCAAACAATCATAGTCAGAACTAAGCATCCTGTAGAACTGGTCTGGGGAAGGGGTTGTTCGCTGGGGCTAGAGCCCCGGCTAAGTCAGCTTTAGCACCCTCTGTCCTCCTATGCCGAGTTAAGTCTGAATGTGACCTCTCTAACCGGGCCTTCCAAATCAGTTCTGATGTGTGTGCAGGCTGGTCTCTCGTGTGTAAAATCTAATGCAATAATAACGGTGCCCTGGCCACCACCTATATGGCTGCGTGCGTCTTGGATCTGCACATCCAGCGGACATGCAGCCGTCTGAGGAGGTGTATGGCCATCTGGCAGATCTACATATTGGGCCAGAGAGGTTGGCAACATTTTCAAGGTCACACAGCTGGGCTGGGAAGAAGCAAGAATTCACCATCCACCTCTCTAGTCTTGACAGTGCGGGGTGGGGAGGGGGAGAAACGCTAACACATAACACTACAGCCGGACAAGGACTGCTATGGCTCCCTAGTCTACCTCCCACACGGTCCTTGGGCCCTGTGGGCAGCAGAGCGAGATGAGCAGTCCCCAGGCCTGGGTTTGGGTGGGAGGGAGGGGAGCGCACAAGGCATTGGACTAGGATCTGCCTAGGTGGAAAACCAGGCGAGAAGAGCGAGAGTGAGTCAGAGCGTTCCCAATCCGCCACCGCTGGGACTCGCGTCCTAGCCAGACCTAGCCGGGGGAGGCTGTCCAGCTCCCAGAACGCGGCGGGACAGGGAATGTGACCAGCTGACCAGGGAGGAGGCCGGCAGGAAGTGAGGCCACTAAGTCGTCTCCACCCGGTTCCGGGGTGGGGTGGGGGGTCTTAGGCCATAGCAGGCCCCCCTCCCCTTCTTCAGAGGCAGTTCTGGTTGGCGGCTGCCAGATGACGTCAGCAGCTAGGTTTGGGGCAGTTGCCATGGAGACAGAGACAGGCTTTTGCGCGCGACCCCCTTCTCCTTTGCAGCCACCCTTTTGCCTGGGTTATTTATAGCTTCTGTTTACCTCGGTCTACTGTAGCCCTACTGCTGAATCGGGCTGGACCCAGAGACTCGTGGAGAGGCTGTAGCTAGTGTGACCGCCCACTGCTCTAGGTGGACAGTTGTTGGTCTTACTTTCCCGTCCCATGCTGGTGTTATCGTCCTGGCACCCAGGAACTATCGGGAGGTCTATGGGAATTGGGTTCGTGCATGGAAATTAAGATTCCATTCGCTGTTGAGCTTCACGCCTCACGGCCTTTGGGACTTGGATTCTTTCTCATGTCCAGAACTCACCTGCGTTGGCAGGAGCTGAGACTTCTGTCTCTTAGCAGCCAGCATCCCCCAACTGAGATAGTTCCTTTCCCTTAGCTCCAGGTAGAGATGAGGATGGGGGCCGGGAGGGGGGGGTCTTAGCCCTTTTGCCCGTACCAACAGGAGAGATTCTGCCTCTCCTAGAAGTGACCAGTCAGGTGTACTTTCTCCGTGGCCCTTTAACGGCAGTGGGGTGAGGTGGTAGTGGTTGGTATTACCAACAGCCACTCGTCATGATTCCCGAGTATAGAGGTTAAATGGCACCAGAGATGCTGCCAGGGAAAGAAATGAAAGGAACGATTCGAATCCCAGGACACCTCAATCCTGTCTCTGCCCCTGGGAGCAGGCCTGCCCCATGAAGTGGGAAGAATCTTTTTTTTTTTTTTTTTTTTTATTATTATTATATCTAGGTACACTGTAGCTGTCTCCAGATGCACCTGAGGGTGTCAGATCTCTTTGCGGATGGTTGTGAGCCACCATGTGGTTGCTGGGATTTGAACTCAGGACCTTCAGAAGAGTAGTCAGTGCTCTTAACTGCTGAGCCTTCTCTCCAGCCCCTCTTTTTTTTTTTTTTTTTTTAAGAATTATTTATTGCTGGACAGTGGTGGCACACGCCTATAATCCCAGCACTTGGGAGGCAGAGGCAGACAGATTTCTGAGTTCGACGCCAGCCTGGTCTACAGAGTGAGTTCCAAGACAGTCAGGGCTACACAGAGAAACCCTGTCTTGAAAACAAACAAACAAACAAACAATTATTTATTTAATATATATGACTACACTGTAGCTGCCTTCAGACACACCAGAAGAGGGCATCAGATCCCATTGTAGATGGTTGTGAGCTACTATGTGGTTGTTGGGAATTGAATTCAGGACCTCTTCAGGACCTCTGGAAGAGCAGTCAATGAGTGCTCTTAACCGCTGAGCCATCTCTCCCGCCCTCTAGTGGGAAGAATCTTAAGTTGGGTAGGGGAATCAGGGTAGACCCAGATTTGTGTCCCATGGCCTACCCTTCTAGCAGGTCAGGATCCTGTTTCAAAGACTGAACAGGCCAGCTCTCCAACTCAGTTCCCTCATTCTTTCAGATGCTTAGGTGCTGAAGTTTAGAGTAGTGGGCAGGCAGGCAGGCCCCAGGACCCAGAGAGTATAGACTCGGTGGGAAGATAGACCCTGGAGAACTACGACTAGCTATGCAGTGGCCTTGAGGATCAGAGAGAGGAAGCTGTAGAGGTGAGAAAAAGGGAGAACCAAGTCAGGGCAGGCTTCCTGGGAGAAGTTGTTAGGGGGACAGAAGAACATGAGGGGGGGGAGTTAAAGCAGGCTAAGGGGAGAGAGAAGAGGGGGCTGGGATGCAGCTGAGTTGTAGAGTGCTTGCCTAGGTCCTTAGTTTGAACCTAGCAACACACACACACACACACACACACACACACACACACACAGAAAGGGGCTTTGGGAGGAATGGTTTTGCTGCCCAGATGCTAAGGACCGAGTGTGGCAGGAAGAGGGTCACAGTTGCTAGAAGATAGGGGCCTGGGAAGGAAGCCTAGGTCTTTATTCTTGGGGCAACAGGTAGCTGTGAATTTTTCGTAAGAGTCTGGATGGAGAGATTTTTAAAGATTTAGGGTCTTAGGTCAGAAAGCCTCGGCTTGAACCTGGGCCCTGCCACATACTAGCTGTGTAGTCTCGGGTAAATTAATATTCACTAGCAGTAGTAGCTTATACTTGGGCACTACACACACTTCCCTTAACACTCCCTGTAGATGGAGGTACCCCACTCCAGGCTTCCGGCAGTGGTTGTGCACGTTATCCTCATTAGTTAGAGCTGAAGTCCAAAAGCTGAAGAGACTCACCCAAGGTCACATACAGCCAGGTAACCTCATCTGTAAAGCAGGGTTAAATAAGACTCAACTATGTGGGTTTTCTTGCTGGAATTAGATGATCTTTGTACAGCATAATGCCTTTTGTTTGTTTGTTTGTTTAATTGTTGGTGACTGGAATTTTCAAGTCTGTTGGTGAATAAAGAATGGCTGATTGCAGGATAAAGGGAGACTGGGAGTATACTAGGAGGTTGCTATTCGATTCTAGGGTACAGCTGGCAATAGCCTGGACCTGATGTGAAGGTGTGGATTCTAGAGAACATACTCTGTGTGTGTTTGTGTGTGGGGGTGTACTGGGTATTAAACTAGGACTTTTTTTAAATTTTATGTATATGATTATACACTATAGCTGTATAGATAGTTGTGAGCCTTCATCTGGTTGTTGGGAATTAACTGTTAGGACCTCTGCTCCATCCAGTAGGCCCCACTTGGCCCTATTCGGCCCCACCCAGGCCCGCTAAGGCCCCACTTGCTCTGGCCCAAAGATTTGTTTATTATTATAAATAAGTACCCTGTAGCTGTCTTCAGACGCACCAGAAGAGGACTTCAGATCTCATTTGGGGTGGTTGTGAGGAGTCACCATGTGGTTGCTGGGATTTGAACTCAGGTCCTTTGGAATAGCAGTCGGTGTTCTTACCTGCTCAGCCATCTCACCAGCCCTTTTTTTGTTTGTTTATTTTGTTTGTTTGGTTGGTTGGTTGGTTGGTTTTTCGAGACAGGGTTTCTCTGTATAGCCCTAGGTGTCTTGGAACTCACTCTGTAGACCAGGCTGGCCTCGAACTCAGAAATCCACCTGCCTCTGCCTCTCAAGTGCTGGGATTAAAGGCGTGCACCATCACTGCCCAGCTCACCAGCCCTTTTTTATAATTTTTTTTTTAGATTTATTTATTTTATGTGTGTGAGTACACTGTAGATGTCTTCAGACACACTCTCAGAAAAGAACATCAGATCCCATTACAGATGGTTGTGAGCCACCATGTGGTTGCTGGGAATTGAACTCAGGACCTCTGGAAGAACAGTCAGTGCTCTTAGCCACTGAGCCATCTTTCCAGCCCCTAAAGTAGGACTTTAAGCAAGCTGACCAAGCACTTTACCACTGAATTATACCCCCAAACTTTAATACACACACACACACACACACACACACACACACACACGCATGTATATTAAATTTTGTGATAGATTCTTAGTAAGTTAGCCAGGCTGACTTTGTAGTTTTGATCCTACTGCCTTAGCCTCTCAGGTTGATGGGATTATAAACTTGTACCATCAGCACTGGATCTAGAGCTATCTAGAAGCTTGATGAGCCAAGAGTGGGTGACTGAGTGGAGGTGAGGTACAACTCACAGCAGCACGGAGGATGACTCCCAGTTTCTGTTTTGAACAACTAGACGTGTAGGCAACAGGACTGTCCTGGGGTGGTTAAGACTGGAAACGTGGTTAGTCCAGTGACCTCAAACTCAGCTCATCTCCTTTTACAAGCCACTACACACTGTCAGTTAGTGTGTGGGGAGACATCTGGGGGACAGTTGGATAAGCAGGGTGGTTTGGTTGAGGAAAGATAAGGGTGCTGACAGAGGTACATAGCCCAAGGGCCGAAACAATGACGTCCACATGGGGATAAACGGAGAAACCGGTCCTCTCTGGGGGGGAAATGTGTGGCTAAAGAAGTAGGTAGAAAAACAGAACTATGCTGCTTTTTGAAATTCAAGAGAAGGAAGGGCTTAAGGAAGAGGAAGGGAACCACCAAGTTGAGATCAAGCAGGATAAAGACTAGACATTAGATATAGGGTTGATTCAGCAACAGAGAGGTCATTGTTGACCTTGTCAAGACTAGCCACTGGAGGGGTGGGTGAAAAAAAGCCAGCCAGCCTGGGGAGAGGAGTAGGTGGGTGTGGCTAGGAAATGGAAGTAGACCATTCTTCCAGAAACTTGACTCAGAAGGAGCAATGGGGTGATGGGGTGAGGAATGGGAAGAGCAAGACACAGGACACATGGGGAGGGAATTTCTTTTCTATTGTTACTCATTCACTTTACGTGTGTGTGTGTGTGTGTGTGTGTGTGTGTGTGTGTGTCTTGCTAGGGATTGAATCCAAAGCTTTGAGCATGCTAAGCATATACTTCACCATAGAGCTAAATTCTAGAGTACTTGTAGTTATTTACTTAAATCCTACTGTATAATGTACTCTAATGTGTGCAGAAAATAGGCAGGCACTGTGGCATACACCTAAGGTCCAAGCTTCTCAAAAAGCTAGGGCAGCCAGACTGCTTGAGCCTAAGAATTGCTTGGGGAATATAACTAAGACCCTCTCACTCCTAGACACAAACACAGACAGACAGACAGACAGACAGACAGACACAGAAAGGCCTGCCCTAAATGTATATCGTGAACTATTTTGTAGTGGAACACTCCTATGTATGATCAGGAAGCCAAACCTTGCTAACACTTCAGAAGACCCCCTTTGCCTATTTCGAGTTACAGCCTAAGGATAACTACTGTCTGACTTAGAACTTCATTATTGTAATAAAACACCATGATTTTATATTTCCAGGTAACTGAAGAGAGTTGGGGCAGGAATTCAGGCAGGCCAGGAACCTGGTGGCAGGAACTGAAACAGAAGCCATGAAAGATTGCTGCTTATTGGCTTGCTTTCCATGGCTTGCTCAGTTTGCTTTCTTGTACACCCCAGAATCACTTGCAAATGGGCAGCACCACCCCCAGTTGGATTGGGCTCTCTCACATCCATCATTAATCAAGAAAAACTAGAATGCCAGTTGTGGTGGCACATGCCTTTAATCCCAGCACTCAGGAGGCAGAGGCAGGCACATCTCTAAGAGTTCAAGGTTAACCTGGTCTACTAGCAAGTTTCAGGCCAGCCAGAAATAGCTAGATCCTGTCTCAAACAAACAAAGAAACAAACAACAAGAAAGGCTTCTTGCCTAAAAGGCCAGTCTGACAGAGATATTTTCTCAGGTAAGAGTCTCTTTCCAAATATGGCTAGGCTTGTGTCAAGTTGGAAGAAACCAACCAGGACAATTACTAATCTAACCTCTGCCATCATAAACTGGTTTTGTGTGCTTTTTGTTCTGTTTTCGTTTTTGGTTTTTTTTTTTTTTTTTTTTTTGAGATAGGCTCTCATGTAGCCTACGTTAACCTTGTAGCATAGGTTAGCCATGAACATCTGATCCTCCTGCCTCTGCCTTCTGAGAATATAGGGGTGGGCCACTATGCCCAGACACTTTCATACTTGTTTTTTTTTAAGGTTTATTTTGTTTTATGTATATGAGTACACTGTACCAGTCTTCAGACGCACCAGAAGAAGAGGGCATCAGATCCCATTACAGATGGTTATGAGCCACCATGTGTTTGCTGGGAATTGAACTCAGGATCTCTGGAAGAGCAGTCAGTGCTCTTAACAGCTGAGCCATCTCTCCAGCCCTCACCCTTGTTTTTGAACATCCAAGGGAATAATGTCTCCTTACTTGTGTATTGTGTCTGTCACTGGTCACTATACCTGTAAGGTTCATCTATACTACTCCATGTCACCCATACTACTGCATGTATTTGTTTATTTTTCATACTTTTCATCCATAGTGATTCTGTTATCAATGGGCATTTGGATAGTTTTCAGTTTTGAAGTGAGAGTGACTTGAATTTACTGGTGAGTTGAATAGAAAAGTCTGAGGCATCCATCTTCTCTGAGGAGGGAGAGAAAGACTGGACCCATACAGGATAATTTCCCAGGTAGGAAGTGAGACCCATCTGTGGTTGAGGATTACATGGTGATTCCAGCCAGGCTGCCGTGCCAAGACCTCTGGGCTCAATCCAGGGTGAGTGTAGGAGCTGCAAGGAGAGGGAGATGGTTCGCCAGGATTGGTTTCTGCCAGGGAAGACAGACATGTCGAGAGCTGAGGATGCTAACAGCAGGCAAGAGATAGAAGGCTGGCTGTGGACGTAGGCTGGGAAGAGGATGTGCAGAGAAGGTTGGGAAGGAAGGTGGGAGGGAGCTGGAAGAGAAAGCAAGCAGAGGCGGACCGTGATCTGTGTGCACAGTGGTGTCTGTGAATTTCGGCGCCGTATCGCCAGTGATTGGCACGTGCTTGTCATTCAGTGGGTCGTTGAATAAATGAGTTGTGGGCCCAAGGGACCAGTGGTCTCAGGTAACAAACAGACGCGGCAGTAGTGATGGAGAGATCACGGACGGACAGTGAGGCTGTGGTTTAGGAAAAGGGCATTCAAGAGCAGGTGATTAGGCTAGGGTGTTGGGTGGGGGAGCTGAAAGATGCATGAAAGTTAGGTAGGCAGTTCACAGGAACACATAGTTCATGCTGGATGTTTAAGTAAGAGATGCTGGGATCAAGAAAGCCAGTACAAGGGAATTCAGGACTTGATGGGAAAGCCATGGGTAGAAGAAAACAGTCCTATCTTCCATTCTAAGGGGAAACCCTGGCTGGGTGATAAGAGATCCCTTTCCATGGTCCAAGGGAAAGGAGAGACACAGGTGCAAGGGGGCTTTAGGGATAGCCCCACTTCCACCCCTTTGTCTCCTCAGCTTCTTCAGAGTCCTTATTATCCAGTGTCATCCATTGGTACAACTCCTGTACTCAATCCCCCAACCTCCTACTTGCCCCCATCACACATACAGAACCCAGTCTCTCTATGTGAATCTTTTCTCAGCAGGTACATTTGGAAATATTTCATTTCGTGTGTATTGGTGGTTTTTTGCCTGTGTATGTCTGTGTGCGGGTGTCAGATCCCCTGGAACTGGAGTTACAGATAGTTGTGAGCTGCCATGTGGATGCTGGGAATTGAACCTGGATCCTCTGGAAGAGAAGCCAGCAAGCACTCTTAACCGCTAGGCTATCTCTCCAGCCCTTTGCACACTTTTCTATTGCAGACTCCCATAGTCTCTTTATTCTGTCCTTCACTCCCTTCACAGGCGTCCCTAGCCACAAAACCCTGTGTCAGCCCACTATGAAGGGAGCCCCTAGTAACCCCTTACAGAGGCTAAGCAGACTGGGTTCGGTGCCCCCTTAGTCCAGGAGACCAGTCCCGCCCCATCCCGGCGGGCTGAGTCAGGAGGCAGGAACTGGGCGGGCAGGAGGCGCCGAGAGCAGCCAGAAACCGGGGCCAGAGGCGCTGGCAGTGAGCTTGGAGCCCAACGGGGCTGGTACCGAAAAGCCCCGGGCCAGCGGGACACAGTGGGTGAGCGTGAGTCGAGGGCCGTCCAGAACTTACTATGAACTCCAAAAAGAGAGGTAGGACTTGGCTTGGAGCTGCGAAGGCTCCAGAGATGGCCACAAGGGATGCAGACGGGATTCTGGGGGCTTAGACTAAGTGCGTGTTTCGTTGGGAATTGGTTGAATTGAGGGTTCGGCCGTGGACTCCTTCCCTCCAAGGGCAGGAGAACCATGCGTCCACGACTCGGTTTCCAAGTCAGGTTTATAGAAAAGTGGAGGTGGCAGGGCACTTCTCACTCGGCACCCCCCAACCCCGGGAATCCCCGGGCTCCCAGCCGGGAGGATTCTGGCGTCCAGGAGACTGCGAGTCGGCCTGAGTTGGGGGCAGTGTTTACACTGGGCGGTGGGTTACAAGTCTCGGCTCTACTGAGATCCGAATGCGTGCCCCGCCCCATGACCTCCCACGGCCTCCCGGGGTGGTGGTACCCGACGTCTCAGTCCACGGAGTTGGGGGGCGGTCAGGGGAAGGGCTGGGGATGCCGCCCCGCCCCCGGGTAAACAGGCGCTTCCGCACATTCTTTGCGCGCCCCGCCCCTTTCCTGCTCCTTCCCAGCTGGAGGAGGGTCCCCGCGAGACACCCCCTTCCTGCCCCGCGACAGGCGGAGCCCGCACCTCCGCAGGAAGTAGGGGCCGGCGGAGGCCACGCTGAGTCCGAGGCCGAGTCTCCTGCCACTGCCCTGTCATTAGTGCGGGGGCCAATGAGGCTAAGACTGCCGAGGCTGGAACCCACTGGGGCAGCTGTACCTGGAGACCAGGGAGGGCTTGCTCCAGCCCTGGGACCCAGTCACGGGAAGGGGGCTTTAGGGACCCGATTGGTGCTGGACACACACCCCCGCCACCCCCAGGGAGCCCCGCGCGAACTCATTCCATGATGTCCCTGTCGGTGCGGCCGCAGCGCCGCCTGCTCAGCGCCCGGGTCAGTAGGAGCCAGTCCTTCGCAGGCGTCCTCGGCAGCCACGAGCGCGGGCCCAGGTACGCGACAAGGGTTTTAATGGGGTTGAGAGAGTTAGATGGGGTTGGGACTGGGGTAGTGAGGGTTTGGGGAATTCTTGCTTACCCCTTTCTAAAGGCAGTCTCTTCTTCAGGAGCTTCACCGTCTTCAGCCCACCAGGGCCCCCACGGAAGCCCCTAGTGCTCTCCCGAGTGTCAAGGATGTTTTCTGTGGCCCACCCAGCCCCCAAAGTGCCACAGCCAGAGAGGCTGGACCTGGTGTACTCTGCTCTTAAACGAGGACTAACGTAAGCGATCTCCTCTTTCATGCAATGTCCCAGGATTCCACATAGGCTTCTCTCTGCCAGTTTGCATCTTCCCTAGCCTTGCACCCTTTTCTTACCACTAGCACCCTGTCAGCTCGAGGCTGGATAAGTTGACTCTTGTCCTTTGCCTCTCCCCCAGGGCCTACTTGGAAGTGCATCAGCAGGAGCAGGAGAAGCTCCAGCGCCAGATAAAGGAGTCCAAAAGGAATTCCCGCCTAGTGAGTAATTGATAGGGGATGCCCAGTACCACCCCTAGTCTCTATAGTGTAGAGGATGGACAAGTCAACCTTGTATGATACTGGGCTGTGTTCTGGGATGAGCTGGTAGGTGTTTCTACCCTAACTTCTTTGGAGTGTACCTTCTGCTTGAGACCCACAAGTTTCCAGTGGGAGAGTTCAGGCCTTACCCAGAACAGCAAGAGATTATATGGCAGTGCACAGGAGAGGTACTTCCTTCTTCCTGGGAAGAGAAGTGTCAAAGGAGGAAATATTTCTGTCGGATACTGAAGAATAGCTGGATGGGCAGTTACCTTCCTGGGGTCCTCCTTGTGCTTTCTAAGCATCTGTCCTTATTTCCCTCTGCAGGGCTTCCTGTATGACTTGGACAAGGTAAGAGAGTGTATGCATGTAGAATAGTGTTGGAAGGGAGCTGGCTCAGGAAAGAGTCCTGAGATTTAGGCTCTTTCTGACTCAACTCTCTCTTAGCAAGTCAAGTCCATTGAACGTTTCCTGCGACGGCTGGAATTCCATGCCAGTAAGGTACTTGCGCAGCGTGCGTGCATCGTGGGACGTGGGAGGAGAGGGTGGGGAAAGGGGAAGGTCCATCTCGGACAACCTCAGCGGTTCCAGGTGGTAAGTCCCCTCCTGCTACCCTAATTGTCACCTCTCCAGATTGATGAGCTATATGAAGCATACTGTGTCCAGCGGCGTCTCCGGGATGGTGCCTACAACATGGTCCGTGCCTATAGCACTGGGTCCCCAGGGAGTCGAGAGGCCCGTGACAGCCTGGCCGAGGCCACTCGAGGCCATCGAGAGTATACAGAGGTGAGAGATGAGGACCACTGTGGCAGAGTCACGAGGTGTGGGCTGGTGAGAGAAGATTAGTTCTTCATTCTCTCACATTCTTATCCCCACCCCCACCTCACCCTCTCTTCCCAGAGCATGTGTCTTCTGGAGAATGAGCTGGAGGCCCAGCTGGGCGAGTTTCATCTCCGGATGAAAGGTACTGAGTTGTAGAGGCAGAAGAGAGGCAGGAGTGGGGATGCTTAAGGCCCTCAGCATGGCTCATCTTCTCCTTTTGTGCCCAGGGCTGGCTGGCTTCGCCAGGCTGTGTGTGGGCGATCAATATGAGGTATGAGGCTGTGCATGAGAAAGCTGGGATGGAAGCTTAGGAAGTTGCCGTCCCGAGAGCTGCTTCATCCTGCCTGTTTCCCCAGATCTGCATGAAATATGGTCGTCAGCGCTGGAGGTTGCGAGGCCGAATAGAGAGTAGTGGAAAGCAGGTGTGGGACAGTGAAGAGACCGTCTTTCTTCCTCTACTCACAGAATTCCTGTCTATCAAGGTGATTTCTCTGACCAGATCCGTAAGACAGCTTGTTCCTGTGAACCCGCTATCCTGTGAATTCCTTGTGACACTCTGTCATTCCTGTGGTCCCGTATAGCTCTATGGCCCTCTACATAGGACTCCATGACCTCTTTAACTCCCATAGCCCCCCTTCTGTGGGCCTTGAAAACAACTTTGTAACTCCTATACCTCATGACTTTGATACTGAGAGACCTAATGATATTCTGACCTTGTGGATATTTGGTTTCCTGAACTCCCATAAGGCTGTGAACCTATAATCCCAATGACCATACCAACTTGGACTTGTATAATGCTCTTGCTCCCAGATCGCCTCCGTGGCCTTATGGTCCCTCTCATCCTCAAGTCACCTGCATGGCCTCATGACCCTGTGACTACCTTAAAAACCTCTGTGCAAATTCAGATTTCTGAATGCCCCCCGAAGCCCCTACGCTTGTGTGACCTCTCCATACACTCTTGGCTACAGGTGACAGAATTAAAAGGACTGGCTAACCATGTAGTTGTGGGCAGCGTCTCCTGTGAGACCAAGGACCTGTTTGCCGCCCTGCCTCAGGTTGTGGCTGTGGACATCAATGATCTTGGCACTATCAAGCTCAGCCTAGAAGTCATATGGAGGTAGGTAGGAATGAAGGGCTTAGGGCCGGGCAAAGGAAGGTTGTAGCGTAACTAACGTCTCTTTTCCCTTCACAGTCCCTTTGACAAGGATGACCAGCCCTCAGCCGCTTCTACAGTCAACAAAGCTTCCACGGTCACCAAGCGATTTTCCACATACAGCCAGAGCCCACCAGACACACCCTCGCTTCGGGAACAGGCCTTTTATGTGAGTCCAAGTGCAGGCCCCCAGATCTTACCGCCTCCCTGGGTCTCTCTGGTGTGACCCTGGAGTGTACTTCTTTCTCTCCCAGAACATGTTACGGCGGCAGGAGGAGCTAGAGAATGGGACGGCGTGGTCCCTGTCCTCCGAGTCTTCAGACGATTCGTCCAGCCCGCAGCTCTCAGGCACCGCTCGGCACTCATCAACTCCCAAGCCTCTGGTGCAACAGCCTGAGCCCCTGCCTGTCCAAGTTGCCTTCCGAAGGCCAGAGGGCCTCACATCTGGTTCCATGGATGAAGAGGCAGCTGTCAGTCCAGCCCTGGTCAACGGGCATGCCCCTTACAGCCGGACTCTCAGCCACATCAGCGAGGCCAGTGTGGATGCTGCCTTGACTGAGGCTGTGGAAGCTGTGGACTCCAAAAGCCCCACCCCAGGGCCTAGCCCACTTGTATATCCAGATTCCACCCACATGGAGCATGTCAGTACCGTTCCTCCTGTCGTCGACGACGATGACCATTCCGCCACAAGTACCGCCCTCAGTACAACTGGCCCTGCCCCCACATTTATGGACCCTGCCCCATCTACACAGCTAGACTTAGTTCACAAAGCCACAGACTCTGGCCCCTCTGAGTTGCCAAGCATCACACATACTACTACAAGCTCTGCATATAGTGCTGTAAGCCCTATCAACAGTATTCCAAGCCTAACTCCCACCACTGTAGGTTCTACCCACAAACCCTTTTCCCTCACCTCCACAGGCTCCATCCCCAATGCTACAGACTCAATCCAGGCTACCACAAGCCCCACTCACACTACCCCAAGCCCTACCCGTACCACTATAAGCCTCACCCACACTACTGTAAGCCCTACACATAGCACTCCGAGCCCCGTGCACACTACCCCAGGCCCCACCCATACCATTATAAGTCCCACCTGCACTACTCTAAGCCCCTCCAATGCTACTCCAAGCCCCAGCCATGCTACTCCAAGCCCCAGCCACAGTACCACTGGTCCTACTCAAGAAGCCAAGATGTCAGCTCATAGCACCAGTGCTGTGGGCCCAGTCCAGACCACTACAAGTCCCATTTCTACAATTGAAAGCTCCTCCCCTTCTAGAGACATTGTTGTAATCTCCAGCTGCTCTTCAGAATCCACTGCCCCAGGCACTGAGCCTCTGCCCTATAGTCACCCGGCCTCTACCCCCTACACTAAAGCAGACCCCACAGCATCCTGCACCGCTTACCAGAGTCTCAAGTCCTCTGGTTCAAAACCCCTCACAAGCCCTGCTCCAGATTCCCCAGAACAAATTCCTAAGGGCCCAAGTTCCTCTTCCTCATCCATAGCCTCTGAACCCCCACATTCAGAAGGTAGTCTGGCCACAGTTGCTCAAGCCCCAGTCCCTGAAGCAACTGGAGGAGCTGGGGACAGAAGGCTTGAAGAGGCTCTCGGCACCCTAATGGCTGCCCTGGATGACTATCGTGGTCAGTTCCCTGAGCTGCAGGGCCTGGAGCAAGAGGTGACTCGGCTGGAGAGTCTGCTCATGGTAAGGAGGCTAGACTGGGCTGGACTGAGGCTGCACGGGGACAGTTGCCAACCAGTGGCAGTAGCTCTGACCCCCTTTACAATCCCAGCAGAGACAGGGCCTGACTCGAAGCCGGGCCTCCAGTCTTAGCATCACTGTGGAGCATGCTCTGGAGAGCTTCAGTTTCCTCAATGATGATGAAGATGAAGACAATGACGGTCCTGGGGACAGGTGAGGCGGCCAGGCAAGGCAAGACTGGGAACTTGGTGGGGCAGGGAGAGATGAAGGGGAAGAGGTAAAGCAATGTGAGGCAGAGAAGCAGGTGGGTTGGGAGAAAGGCAAGATGGGAAGTGGCCAGGTAGAATACATGAGGATGGGCTTGTGTCAGTGTAGCTGTGTTTTTCCGTGTATACCTCATGTATCTTTGATGTCCATGTTACCAACTCCATCTATCCCAGTGTTTCTGGCCACCCTGTTCATCTCAGCAGTGTCTGCCTCCCCTGCACGTCCCCATCAGCTTGTGAGTCTCCTGCCTCTCTTCTTTCCCTTGACCTCACCTTGGACCTACCTTGTGAAGGAGCTCTCTCAGCGCCACCTCATGCACCCTGTGTCCCCCAGCATCATCCCCCTCCGTCAAGACCCCGACTCTCCCGGAGGCCCCGGCCGCTCGGCTCTCATTCCTGGAACAGATTTTACCGATTCAGATTTGAGAGTCGCACCCGGTCCCTCTTCCATTTACGACTTCCTAGATTCCAGTCCCAAGCCCTGCGTCCCTTACAGCCCACATTTCATAGACCATCCCGCCTGCAATCCTACTGGCGCCCATCTCGGGCCCAGCAGCCCCTTTGGTCCTAGCAGAGGTAGCAAAAAAAAAGTAGACTGACTATAAAGACCATATTACTCATTGCTGGTTACAGCCTTGTTCTCCCCTAAGCCTCCTGTGAACTTACCTAGCGTGTGTGTCTTCATGTTATTCTTCCATTCTGAGTGGGAGGAGTTTAATAAAAATAAAGTCTGATGACCAGAAGGTGATGTGTGCTCTTGGGGGGGGGGTCATTGATTCCATTTTTTCTCTCAGGCTCACAAGCAGCCCAGAGGTTGTGGCAGAAGACAGACTAGACTCATCAAATGCCCAGTGTCTAAGCACAGGGTGTTCAGCCCTGGATGCTGCCTTGGTCCAGCACCTGTACCACTGCAGCCGCCTCCTGCTGGTGAGGGGTTAATATCCCCTCCCCCCTACCCCCCAGCCACTTACCCCAAGGAGCCCTGAACTCCAATCCAACCCTCTAACCTCTCAGTTCTATATTGCAATGCCCCAGGGTCCTGACATTTGCTGCCTATTGAATGTAATACCTCTTATACTCCTCCTACTTTGGCCTCTCCCATTGCATGCTGGGACCTATACTCCTCTGACCCCATCCTCCCCAACCCTTGCCAGGAAGCCTAAATTACTTGGCAACTGTTGTCCTCTAGAAACTGGGCACATTTGGGCCCCTGCGCTGCCAGGAGGCATGGGCCCTAGAAAGGCTGCTAAGGGAAACGCGTGTGCTCCAGGAAGTGTGTGAGCACAGCAAGCTATGGGGGAACTCTGCCACATCTGCCCAGGAAGGTAAGGGCCTCTTGGGCCTGGGCTTTAATGTACTTCTGGGGTTCACACCTAACCTACTCCTATCTGCATGCCTGCTCCTCCTGCCTGGTTTGCTCTGTTGCTGATGGTTTTCCTCATCCCTCACAGTGGTACAGTTCTCTGCCTCTCGGCCCGGCTTCCTGACCTTTTGGGACCAGTGTACAGAGGGCCTCAACCCTTTCATCTGCCCTGTGGAGCAGGTGCTCTTCACTTTCTGCAGCCAGTACAGTGCCCGTCTGTCCCTGCGCCAGCCAGGCTTAGCCGAGGCTGGTGAGTGAGTGGGCTGCCTACCTACCTGCCCCTTCCTTCCTTCTCAGCTCCCTTAGGGAAGTCCTCGTCCACCCATCCTGACTGACAAATTGAGCATTGAAGAGAATGCTTGTCCTCCTGAGTGTGGACAAGGGAGTCCCTGGGCATGAGCCAGAATGCGGGCATTCTCTTCCCCCTTAGAGGTCTAGGTCTGTTCCAGCTCAGGCTGTGGTACTGTCTTCCGCAGTGTGTGTGAAGTTCCTGGAAGATGCCCTGGGGCAGAAGCTGCCCAGGAGGCCCCAACCAGGCCCCGGGGAGCAGTTCACCATCTTTCAATTCTGGAGTTATGTAGAAGCCTTGGACAGCCCCTCCATGGATGCCTATGTGACAGAGACTGCAGAGGAGGGTGAGGGAGTGGCCCTGGCCACGGGATGCTGGCTCCATGGGTGGTCCTGAGGGTGTGAATGATGAGTGATGAGAACAAAGCACTCCTCCCTCACTGCTTCTTTTAGTGTTACTGGTACAGAACCTGAACTCCGATGACCAGGCAGTTGTGCTGAAAGCTCTAAGGTTAGCGCCGGAGGGGCGCCTGAGAAAGGATGGGCTTCGGGCTCTTAGCTCCCTGCTGGTCCACGGCAACAACAAAGTTATGGCTGCTGTCAGCACTCAGCTTCGGAGCCTATCACTTGGTCCTGCCTTCCGGCAAAGGGTGAGTTTGGCAGGATCTTCCTGTAGGTGAGATTAGGGTTGAGGGCTCCTAGTGTCTAAATGTCTGGCGTCCCACTCTTCGCCAGGCTCTTCTGTGCTTCCTGGACCAGCTTGAGGATGAGGATGTGCAGACTCGAGTGGCCGGATGCCTGGCTCTGGGCTGCATCAAGGTGACTCCCTGCCGGCTTGCCTAATACTCTCACTCCCTCCAGGGCTATTGCTGCTTGTTACACTGAACATGCCTCAATATTTTGCTTGCTGATAGGCTCCTGAGGGCATTGAGCCCCTGGTGTACTTGTGCCAAACAGACACAGAAGCTGTGAGGGAAGCTGCCCGGCAGAGCCTACAGCAGTGCGGTGAGGCTGGGAAGTGGGAGACACAAGTTAAGGGGATTTGGGAACATCTTGGCTACTGGGAGTAGGGTGAGCTAATGCCAGGGATGGGAAGACCTGGAAGATGCCAGGGCCACTCTTGACCTTGTCTTTGCACGTTATAGGGGAAGAAGGACAGTCTGCTCACCGGCAGCTGGAGGAGGCCCTGGATGCTCTGCCCTGCATCTTTGGGCCCAGCAGTATGGCCAGCACGGCATTCTGAACTCAAATCGCCGGCTCCCAGTGTCCCTTCCCTCGTTTTCAGGGCTCACCAGGCACTGGCAGGGAGGGTGAGGGCTGGTTCCAGTCACCTCTCCCCACAAATTCCTATCAATGAAAATCTAATATATTCTTTTGTTACCACTGGGGTTGGCAGAATGCCTGAAATGAAGTGCCTCCCAGCCGTGGTTCTGCATAGTCTTTGCCACAAACAATGTCAGAGGCCTGGCCATTTGGTCAGCTTGCTCTGCCTCACCACCATCCCTTGGTTTTGTATTTTATTTACAGAGTTTTACAGAAAATAAAAAAGCAAAATGTGTTTCCTACATGGCTTGGTGAACTCCCGAGCCTCTGCTCCAACACCTTCTGATGTGCTCTTCCTGGCACTGTTGTGTCCACACCCCAACTGTGACAACCGCATGAGCATTTGCCCTGGAAATCCTGGTGGAAGAAAGCCCAGAGTCCAGGGTTGGGCTTGGAGAAGAGACACAGAAGGGAACTAGCACGGTTGAACAGGCTGAGCCTGCAGCTGAGCCTGGGAACTATAGCCGGTGTGGCTCTAAGCTCGGCAGCTGGCCCAGAGAAGGCCCTAACTGATCTAGAGCAGCTGTGGCTAGAGAGCAGCGAGTAAGCCGCAAGGAGTGCCTGAGCTGCTGCCACCAGGGGGCAGCAGAACTGCATCACTGGGCGGTAGGCTTCTCTATGCTCCCTTCTGACCAGGCAGCTTCCTTCCTGCAGTGGACCTCAAGGAGCAACTTTAGGTTGAGGGGAGAGGGGTGAAATCCTTGCTGAGGGGAGGAGCTTAAGCCTGGGAGATGGGAGACCCGGATGGCTGCCCTGTGAACCAAGACTGCAAGGTCTTTCCCTCCCTGAGGCTCCTCCTTCCCTGTAATAACAAACCTGTGAACTCTGTGTCCCCTCCAGCAGCCGGCAGGCCTGTGTGGAGGAAGTAGGACTCACAAGACAGGGCTTCCCTGCCTCCAGCACAGGAGTTTGTTAACCCAGGTTAGGAGGAACTTGAGGGTGGGATGGCAGGACTTTGCTAAGAAGGTCCTGAGGGAGTTCCATACCCATGGCTAGAAAAGTGGACCCTCCATTCTCCTACCACAATTTCCAGTATCCAGGAGACTGGACATGCATGAGGCTTCCCCAGCTTGAGCCCATTCTGGTGTCCCAATACTTAAGGTGATATAGCACAGCAGGATGACATTGTGTGCACAAAGCTGTCATGGGGAAGTGGGAAGCACTCAAGAAGAGTCAATTAGATGTCAACAGTTGCCTGGATGGGGTGGGGGTGGGGTGACCCAGATCCCTGAGGAGCCTCACCCCAGTGCTTTAGAACTGCTGTGAAGAGGTTTTTGCCTGCGCCCTCACCACCTGCTGGGGAGGCCATGCAGAGTGAACAAAACGGCAACAGGAAACACCTGTGAGTGGATGCTGGCAGTTCACTACGGTGTAGTTGGTGTGTGGGGGTAGGGCCGGCAGACAACCCTTACATACTGGCATAGCAGGCCAGGATAGGGCAGTTCAGCTTTTGGATAGTCAGCTGGAGTAAAATGGGGTAGATATAACAGTTAGGTGATAGACCACACCAACGCCTATGGCCGGTCAGTTCCGAGGCAGCCCCAGAACCACCACCAAGCCTGAAGCCACAGAAGAGGCCCACTGGTGGGACAGGAATGTTCAGAATGGTGGGAAAGTGGAGTCAAACCCTGGCTGAGCTGGTCTTAGGAAAGTGAAGGCAGTGACTGGACCAAAACAACATCATAGGACAAGAAATACAGGATGGGAAAATGAGGTCAATTCTGGCCATCACTGAAAATCTTGCTCTTCAAAACATAAAGATGAGGAGCCCTCTGTCTTCTACAAGGAGGGTCCTAAGGCCAGAGCCTGGGCTTTTGTCCCAGCTGAGAAATGTTGAGAACAGGATGGACAGGAGCTAGAATTTGAGCACAGCCAGGTGAGGCTCAGGGTCAGGGAAAGATCCTCAGGCCTTTGCCTTTCAAGACCTCTAGGCTTGGTGCTGTACAGATCAACCACAGGACAGCTGAGCACTTGACCTCTCTTCTCTATTCATGATCTGAAGTCAGGCTGGGTGGTGTCTTAGCCCAAGAGCAGGTCTTGTCTGTCAGATTGTGGAAGGGATACAAAGGGCTCAGGTAGGGTTTGAACCCTTTTACTTCTTTCGCTGCTGGGGAAACATTTGTTCTTCCTGCTCAGATTCAGGACCGTCGGGAGCCTGCTTCCCCAGGAAGTGGGAGATTCATGATATTATCAAGAGTCATGGGTCACCGGGCCGTAATGGTGCACGCCTTTAGTCCCAAAGGCAGGCAGATCTCTGAGTTCGAGGCCAGCCTGGTCTACAGAGTGAGTTCGAGGCCAGCAAGGACTATACAGAGAAACCTTGTCTCAAAAAACAAACAAACAAACAAAAAAAACAAAACAAAAACAAAAACAAAACAAAATAAAACAAAAAAGTCATGGGTCTCGAGGCAAGGGTCTCTATAACATGGGTCTCGTCATTTAAGGCCACCTAGGTCATAGCCATGTCCTGGCCGTCATCTTCAGAATTCTGCACGGAGGAAATTGACATGTGCACACTGCAAAAAAAGAAGAGGCTAGGCTGAGGTGGTTCAGGATAAGTTTATTGTGTTGGTGGGTGCAGGGGTTTCCTTCCGTTCCCCTCCTTTCCTCTTGCCCTCTTCCAATCTTGTCTTTTCTTCTTGTTTCACACTCTTCTTTCTCATGAATTCAAAGCTGCAGTGACCAAAAAGAAAAAGCATGTTTATGAAGGCAAGGAAGCAGATGGGCTGGCACATGGGAAGAGGACTGCTTCTTTGTCTCCCCCACAGAGCGGGGGTGCCTTCCTTATACGATCCCAAGTTTGGTATGTGGGCACAACTTGCTGAGTACCAAGCACATGAGATGTTCTTTGCTTTCTCTCCATCCCCTCAGAAAGAAGTGTACTATTCAGACTACCCATCCCCCATGGATAGAGGCTCTTGGGGGACTGAAGAGATAGCTTAGCAGTTAAAAGCATTTACTGTTCTTGCAGAGGAACTGGGTTCACTTCCCAGTATCACAACGATCTATAGGCACATACATACATGCAGCCAAAATACTCATACATACAAATCTAATAAGAAAAAAGGCTCTCCACATGGGTGCTGGGCTAAGCTTTTCTGGATGTGGCTAATGTGAGAAGGAAAGACTCCAGCTCCTTTTCTAAAAGTTAAGGAAGCACAATATATCATTTAGAAAATTAGGCTGCCAATGGCCTGCAGTGACAGCCATTAGTCTAAAGTTGATGCTAAAATTCAAGGACCAGTTGCCTCTGAACTTATGATACATTTCCAGGCATATGGACATACAGTAAACACTGACTTAGAATAGTTGACTAAGCAGCTGCTTTGCTAGAGCTAATGACAATCTATGTCCCTAGTTAACTTCTCTGACCTCTTCATCCTCCTTGGGCACCCCTTAAATATCTGCAGAATTCTACTCTCTTGAAATACATGACTCCCACCCATATGCTGAGGCTAATGTCAGTGACTCAGTTTTTACTTCATTTCTGTGACTCCAACTACAAACTGGATATTTCCTTTTGAACATCCAAAACATTTCAAATTCAACAGCCCAAAGCCTACTCTTTGCACTTCCTGGACCTATCTATTCTCCAGAATGCAGAAGGATTTCTAAATTGCATATCTACCACTATAAGCCTTCTTTCCTTTACAGAAAAAAGCCCAGCCCAGTCAACCTGGCTCACAAAGCCCTTTGGGTCTATTCCAGTCTGGATCCTCATTTCTACTGTAACTACTTGCTCTGCCCTGGAGCTTTACTGAGCTATTTGCAGGGCTTGCCTACACCTGAGCCTGGAACCACTCCTTCTGTGGTCTATTATTTTCACCCTTACATAGCCTTGCTCAAGCCAACACCCTACAAACCTTCAACTTAGACATACCTTTCTTCAGGAGCTGTACCTTTGCTAGGTTATATCAGCAAATGCTTGTAATAAGAGGATTGCTGTGACTCAAAACCAGCCTGGGTAACACTGTGACTCTGAGGCCTGCATGGCCTATACTTCCACTCTAATGTATTAATCACACCTCGCTGCAATTGCTTATTTCCTTTGTAATCTCTGGTGTATGCATAATTACCCTGATGAGTCTACTAAGCAGCTGGCACCACACAAGTCTGAGGATGACCAATAGGAGTCTTTTAGTCTTTTCATTTTGTCCTAGAACTTGCTCTGTAGACCATGGTAGACCAGGCTGGCCTTGAACCCATAGCCATCCTCCTACCTGTGCCTCCTCAGTGTTGGGATTAAACCCAGCTTTTTTAAGTGGTGTGGATTGAACCCAGGGTTTACTAGTGTTCTATCACTGAGCTCTCACTTCCCACCCAAACCTCTTAAACAATGCTTTATTGGCAACCCACATACTATGTGGTTCAACCACTTAAAGTGTACAATCTGCCAGACATGGTGCTAAAGCTTATAATCACAGCACTTGAGAGGCTAAGGCAGGAGGATCAGGAGTTCAAAGACATCCTCAGCTACACGGTAAGTTTAAGGCCAACTTAGACTACTTGAAATTCTGTCCCAAAACATTTTTTTAAAGGTTTATTTATTTATTTTATGTGAGGACATTGTCGATATCTCAGACACACCAGAGAAGGGCATCAGATCCCATTACAGATGGTTGTGAGCCACCATGTGGGTTCTGGGAATTGAACTCATGACCTCTGGAAGAGCGGTCAGTGCTCTTGACCACTGAACCATCTCTCTAGCCCCACAAAACAATTTTTTAGCTGGGTATGGTGCATGCATGCACCTTTAATCTTAGCACTTGTGAGGCAGAAGCAGGCAAATCTCTGTGAGTTCAAGGACAGCCTGGTGTACATAAGTGAGTTCTAGGACAGTCAGCTACATTTGTTGAGACCCTGTCTCAAACAAAATAAAAGAAGGCATCAAAATTTTAAAATTAAACAATAAAGCCTACAATTCAACTATGCTTGATAGTACAAGGGTCTCCTTGTACCAGCTCCTTGGGGGCCTGAGGCAGAAGCACTGCAAATTCAAAGACTGCTTGGGCTATAAGGTAACCTCAAGGAGGCCCTCTTGGATAACTTAGCAAGAACAAGTCTCATTGTAATAAGGCATCTAACCTAATGGCTTTGGATATATTCAGTTTTGTAACCAATGACCAAACTTTTACAATATTTTTATCTACCCACAAAAGAATGTTTTTCCTGCTGAGCGGTGGTGGTGCGCGCCTTTAATCCCAGCACTTAGGAGGCAGGGGCAGGTGGATTTCTGAGTTCGAGGCCAGCCTGGTCTACAGAGTGAGTTTCAGGACAGCCAGGGCTACACAGAGAAACCCTGTCTCTGGGGAAAAAAAAAAAAGAATGTTTCTCCCTGTTAGCTATTATTCCACCAGCCCTTGCACAGGCCTAGTCATTTAGAAATCTATTTTCTACCCCTACAGATTTGTTTATCCTGCATATTTTTTTCACAAATGGAATCAGACCAACTTACCTGGTTCTAAGAGATATCTGAGAACTCAGTGAGTCTCCACAGAGCCTGGCAATTACTCTCTGATCAGCCTGTATTTCCTTGGTTTTGTTGGTTTGTTTTAGGCAAGGCTTCATTATATAGCCCAAGTTGATCTTGAACCTGCCATCTTCCTGCTTCCACTTCCTCAATGCTGGGACTATAGGTGTGTGCTGCGGTGCCTAGCTATATATCCGCTTTACCCCAGTACCTAAAGCCAGATACACAGAAAGTTGTCAAGAAATGTCTTTTACACTCTTGAGATTACTCTTTTTTTTTTGATTTTTCGAGAGAGGGTTTCTCTGTGTAGCCCTGGCTGTCCTGGAGCTCACTCTGTAGACCAGGCTGGCCTCAAACTCAGAAATCTGCCTGCCTCTGCCTCTCAAGTGCTAGGATTAAAGGCGTGCGCCACCACCGCCCGGCGACTCTTGAGATTACTTAGTGGGTAAAAGAATGAGATGTGAAAGCCCTGTAATCCACATGGTGGGAAGAAAGAACCTGCCCCTTCCATTTAGCCTTTGACCTTCACATTGTCTGGAACAATATAGGCATATATGTAACTAAAATAAATATTAGAGATATACATCTCTCTCTCTCTCTCTCTCTCTCTTTCTCTCTCTCTCTCACACACACACACACACACACACACACACACACACATACACACACACTTTTTTTTTTTTAAAGAAATGTCTTACAAGGCTAGGAGAGATAGCTCATACCTGTAATCCTAGCACTTGGGAGACTGAGGCTGAAGGACTTCGTGAGTTCCAGGCCAGACTGGGCAGTCAGACTGTGGAATTCAGTTTCTAAACACAATAACAGAAATGTCTTTGGACATATATCCCTACAAGCTCCGGGCTCCCTATATTCAATTCCCCAACTTATATTTATACTTATCTAGTATAACATTTTGAGGATGAAAGTAACATATGTTAGCCAGGCACCTTAAATCCCAGCACTTGGGAGGCAGAAGCAGGTGGATTTCTGAGTTTGAGGCCAGCCTGGTCTACAAAGTTGAGTTCCAGGACAGCCAGGGCTACACAGAAAAACCCTGTTTCAAAACAAAACAAAACAAAACAAAGAAAGAAAGAAAGAAAGAAAGGAAGGAAGAAAGAAACATATGTTTAATGAAGAAAAGCCTGAAAATTCAGCCCATCAACTGTCTACCTTAATGAGTTGGGTTCTGACATACTCATAGACTATCAAATCATAGCCTCAAATATCTCTGCTATCTGCCAAGGCTGCATGAAATTGTCATCATGAAAGCCCTTTCTATTTGGCTCAGAGGTTAAAGTAGTTTCTGCTTGAGTCTGATGAATCTTCACAACAGCTTTCCTTTGAGGTGAAGCAGTAGTGTCCAGCTTGCTTTTAGGTCAGAAATCTTTTTGTCCTTCCTAAACAAATCACATAGAATTAGGAAAGTGAGGGTTCAGTGTTCAGGGAAAGAGCACATGCTTACCAGGTGCAAGGTACTGGGCTTAATTCTTGGCAGAGGTATGTCCTCCTTCTCTTTACTAGGTGGCTTTGGAGGGAAAGCAGCACCTCCAGAAGGCCACCAAAGAAGCAGAAATGTTGAGCTAGGTGCTGCAGTGCACAACCTTAATCCCAGCACTCAGGAGGCTGGGGTAAGAGAATAATTTGAGCCTAGGATTTCAAAATCAGGTGGGATAACATATGGAAACAAAGAAAGAAAGGAGGGGATGTGGAAAGGGAAGGCAGGGGAGGAAGAGGAGAGGGAGAGATGGCATCTGAAATGGCCTGCTGCAGAGGCCTATAATCTTAGCAACTCCAGAGCCTGAAAAGTTTAAGGCCAGCCTGGGTTAGAGAGAGAATTTAAGGTCAGCAACTTAGTAAACCCTGCCTTCAAATAAAAAGCAAAAAAAGATATATAAAAAAGAGATATAGCTCAATGGTAACGCACCTGCCCAATGTGCCCAAGGCCACAGGTTAAACCCCAATATACAAGGGGGAGAGAAATAAGAAAAGAAAAAGATGAAAGAAATGTTATCTGAGGTCTAATAGAGGAAGGAAGGAACCCAGAGCAGTCAGTAAGAGAACAAGAACGCTGAGAAAAGTGTGGTGAACCACGTGCGTTTCATTCTGGTTTTGAATAAGTAACTTCTTTCTTTTTTCTTTTCTGTTTCTTTTGAAACAAGACCTCCAGCCTGTTCTGTAACTCATAGTATTGGCCAGATTGGTCTCAAGCTCACAATCCTCCTGCCTGAGCCTCCTGAGTGCTGGCATTACAGGTATGCACCACTACACCTAGTTCATTTCCTCAATTTAAGGTAAAACTAGGTTAGGCATGGTGGGGTACACCTGTAATCCCAGAACATTTGGAAAGGCAGTCAGGAAGGTATTTTGTAAATGGATGTGGTGCATTACAGAAAGCTAAACAATCAATGCTTGAAAATACAGAAGAGAGCAAACACCAGAATTAACCTACTTCCCAAGCATGGGTTTTGGGTACTTGAAAGGGCAACTGAGAAAATTGTGGGGTTTCAACTGAGGGGTAAAGGAACAGGGGTCCAAAGAAAGAAGACATTGATAAGGGAAGAAAGTTTTGGGGTCAGGGCAGGAGATGATGTCTTTAAAATATCAGTAGTTGGTTTGGCCACTGATGCTCATGGCCACTGAGAGCTTTCCAAATGTTTTTTGAGGTTCAGCTTCACATCGCCGGGCTCATGACAGGGCTGACCCATTTATATACCTTTATGTTCTTATGTCCTTATATGCTCTTTACCTTACATGCTGTTGTTCACCTATTAATACCTTTGCAGCATTTCGATCCAGCTGATGTGAGATGCTACTAGAACGATGCTTTTCTTTATATTTTTACTGTGAATCCATTTCTTCCCCTTTAAAATTTTTCTTTGTGTGTGTGTGTGTGTGTGTGTGTGTGTGTATGAGTGTTTGCCTATGCGCACTTATGGCTACCATATACATTCCTGGTGCCCTGATAGGCCAGAAGAGGGTGTCAGATACCCTGGCACTGGAGTTACAGACAATTGTGATCTGCCATGTGGGTTCTGGGAACCAACTCAGGTCCTCTGAATGAACAACAGGTGCTCTTAACTGCTGAGCCACCTCTCCAAACCCAGTTGTTGCATTTTTTACATTTAAAGTTTTTTTTAAAGATTTATTTATTTATTTTTATGTATATGAGTACACTGTAGCTGTACAAATGGTTGTGAGCCATCATGTGGTTGCTGGGAATTGAACTCAGGACCTTTGCTCCCTCTAGCCCCGTACATTTAAACTTTTAAGTTCAAGGGCAACAAGGCACTTCTTGAATCCAATGCTCAAAACAGGGAGCTGCAAGGGCATGGGTATTCAATAAAGATTTGCTTGACTAGAGCTGGAGGCACCATGCTATTTATTCTAGCATCCTAGTGTGCCTAAGGAGAGGGAGCGAGGGAGGGAGAGAGGAAGAATGAATCTAAGAGAATCTGATAAACTGGATGGATCATGTCATATCCCATACATGTTCTCAATAGGTACAAAGACAACAGAAAATTCACATGTATCCTTAGGCCCAATACTAGTGGTTCTCGATCTGTGGGTCCTGACCCCTCTGGGGAGAGGTCAAAAGATCCTTTTCACAGGGCTCACCCAAGACCATTGGGGAAGCATATTTACAATACAATTCACAACAGAAGGAAAGTTACAGTTATGAAATAACAACAAAAATAATGTTATGGTTAGGGGTCAACACAACAAATGGAACTATATTAAAGGATGTCAGCATTAGGAAGGCTGAGGACCACTGTCCTACCAAAGTAAAGCTCTTGTTTAGTGTTAACACATTGCCCTCTCATTTGTTGATTTTTTTGTCGTAAACTTCCTCCTCCTCCTTTTTTTTTTTTAAGACTTATTTATTATTATATGTAAGTACACTGTAGCTGTCTTCAGATCACATTACGGGTGAGCCACCATGTGGTTGCTGGGATTTGAACTCAGGACCTTCAGAAGAGCAGTCAGTGCTCTTAACCGCTCAGCCATCTTTCCAGCTGCTCCCTCCTTCTTTTTTAGACAAGGTTTTGCTATATAGTTCAGATTGGCTTCCAATTCATGATCCTTCTGCCTCAGCCTCTCAAATGCTGGGATTACAGGTGTGTACCACCACACTTGGCTACAACACCAACTTTCTTTTTTTCTTTCCTTCCTTCCTTCTTTCTGTCTCACTAAAGACCCACCCCAAATCCTTACACGTGCTAGATAAAGTATTCTACCACGAGTCATCACTGAGTTACAACGACACACCTTTTGTCAGCAGGGACACCAGTTTACAGATTAGCACTTTGCTTATCTGTCGTGTTCAGGCGCCCAACCCTTAAGAATTTGAAGTTACGTTTAGGAATCTGCTCCCACCAAAGAGGCTGAGGGACAGGTTCTAAAATATTGTGACAACACCAAAACCATATGCTAAACTGGGCAGCTATCTGCTAAAAGGCTCTGACCAATCTCCATGTATTATAAACCTAAGTGAAAGTTGCTGGGAGGGACCCTTGTAGTGGCTATTCCTGGTTGTTAACTTGACTCTATCTGGAATGAACTACAATCTAGAATTGGAGGGTGGCATTCCTGTGATCCACATCTTGAGGCTAGAAGACACATGTTTCTGACCTGGATCTTGATATGGCGATCTTGAGATATAGTGGCCATGAAAAGCTTGGGCCCAGGCAAGGTAGTACATGCCTTTAATCCCAGGAGACTGAGGCAAAGAGATCTCTGAGTTCAAGGTTTGCATGGGACAAAACAAGTCCTAGAGTCAGGCATTGTGGTACACACCTTAATCTGAGCTATACCTTCTGCTGGAGGCCTCTATAATGTCTTCGGGAGAAGGAAGATTTGTTCTTCTTCGCCTGCTTGCACTTACTCCCAGCACATCTGTTGGAACTTACTTCTATAGAGGACCAGCTCAAACACCCAGCCTCGTGGGACTGAGCAACTACTAGATTCTTGGACTTCCCATTCACAGCTGACCATTGTTGGGTTAATTGGACTTCATACTGTCATTCATCACAATACATTCCCTTAATAATATAGAGACATTCTATAAGTTCTGTAACTCTAGAGAACCCTAATACAACCCTTCCTTACATTCTCAAAGAAATAAAAATAAAAAAAATGGGATGTAGGGGATTATGGTGAAATGACTCAGCAGGTAAGAGAGCTTGAGACCATGCTTAAGACCAACCTTAAGTTTCATTCCTGGGGTCCACATTGCAGAAGAGAACCAATGTCTGCAAGTTATCTCCTAATCTTCACACATGTACCCTCGCATGCACACACACACACACACACACACACACACAATAAAATGTAATAATTTCTTTTAAAGGGGGCATACTTATAATCTATTCTTCCTAAATGACAACCCTAACAATACTAAACATATATAATTTTTCCAGTCTATATCACATTCTAGAATATTCTAAAACTATCCTTCATAAGCCAGGAATGGTGGCTCATGCCTGTAATCCCAGAAGGAAAGATAAGAGGGATTACAATAAATTCAATTTGAGGCCACCTTGGGCTAAAAAGTGGGTAAAAGACCAGCCAGGGCTATATAATAAGACCCTATCACAAAATAAAACAAAATACACCCCCCAAAATCCCAATTATTCATAAAAATAAACACAGGGGCTGGCAAGATGGCTTAGGTATTTGCCACCAAGCCTGATAACTTAAGTTCCATCCCCAAGACCCACAAGGAAAAAAAGAATTTACTTCTGTGAGTTGTCCTTTGACCTCTACACATAATCATACTCACTCCCAATAAATAAATAAAAAAATAAATAAAACCCAGTTTCCTTTATCAATTCTCTGTATAGGGTAGTTGTGGTTAGTACTTCAGGAAACAAATCTGCTCTTATTTTTCAGTTCTGGGGATTAAGTCCAGGGCCTCAAATGTGAGGTCTTCTGCTCCTGAGCCGTATTCTTCAGGCCCTGCTCTTATTTTCCTGTCTCCCATATGAGTCTTTCCTCTCAGCTTGTCTTTCTAGCTTGAAATGGCTTATTCTTTCATTTGGCTTTCAGGATTTCCTATAAGAAAACATCCTTTAGTTCCTTCCTATGTGTTTTCGGCATTTTCTCAGCTCATAGAACAGCACATCAGACTTTTGATTTTTTTTTTTCCAGAAAGCAGTCCTAAGGTTACTTGGACCCTATTCCTGGCTTCTAATACCTCAGAGGTCATACATAGTAACTATAGCTGAGGTTTTTTTTTTTTTTTTTTCCCTTCCTTTCAAAGACACTGCCTTTATTTGTCCACACATCAGCTATTATTGTAAATTACTCTCAAGGTGATTTTTTTTTTTTTTCCAAGACAGGATGTCTCTGTGTAGCCCTGGTTGTCCTGAAACTCACTCTGTAGACCAGGCTGGCCTGGAACTCAGAAATCCACCTACCTCTGCCTCCAAAGTGCTGGGATTAAAGGTGTGTGCCGCCACTGCCCATTGTTAAAAAACAGTATTTAATATAAGGCAAGTAACTAGGGCTAAGAGTAAAAAAACTGGTACCCAGATATTGAGAAACCAAACTATCCCTTCTTTTATGTCTGTATTCAAGAAGCGGAATGTAGGCTAGAATAGTGACTTAATGGTTAATAGCATTGGCTGCTCTTCCAGAAGACTTGGGTTTAGCACCCACATGGGGGATTATCACATTCTGTTAACTCTCGTTCCAAGGGAGGCACCTCCCTACTTCTGGCCTCCATGGGTACTGCATACATGTGGTACACAGACACATACATGTAGGCAAAACACTTATATAGATAAAATTTAAAAAAAAAAAAACACAACCATTTTTAAAAGCTGAATGCTACTGGACAAAAAGCATATTCTGGGTCATCTGGTTTAACTTTACACTCACGATCACAAACGTCAAATGGGGACCCTATCCCAGCAGGGCTGTCCTACTAAGAACTTAGGTTTCCTCTCTCCTTCATTTGCACACCCCTTCACCTCTGTTACCCTTATAATCAATGGGACCTTCCAAGGTCATTTCTCCTGGTTTCCATACATCTTCCCATTGATTTCAGTCCTTTAAGGTCAAGCAAGCTTCCCTTTCATATTACTTCTGATGGTTCATAAAAATGCTTGGGAATAATACCATCTCTTTTAGTTAGTTTTTTGTAACGGGTTTCTCTGTGTAGCACTGGCTGTCCTGTAACTCCCTCTGTAGAGCAGACTACTGGCCTTGAACTCAAAGTGATCTGCCTGCTTCTACCTCCCAAGTGTTGGGATTAAATGTGTAAGCCACCACCACCTGATCTCTACCACCTTTTAAAACATTCCCACTGAGTTGAGATGAAGCTCAATGGCAGAGCACATGGCCCTGGGTTGGATTCCTACCACCAAAAGGGAAGCAAAACAAAACTCCTCCCTGACCTCACATCCTTCGGCACATATTCCCAAATGTCAGCTCCACCCACAGCAAAACTCAGGTTGCCTTCGTGTACTGTCTCTATTTCCTCACTTTCCTGTTTACTTTTCAACGCATTCTACTCAGGTTAACATCTTCAGTTAGTCCCTATGAGTCAAGGTAACGTGACCACGATATTTCCCAGTTATCTCCAAGGTAACAAACTAATAGCTAAGCCTCTGGCTGAACTGTACCAGAACTCTCTCAGCACCTGAAAACAGAAACCTCTTCCTGCCTCAAACTTACTTCTACAATTCAACACTCTAGGATTGACTTTCTACTTTCTTCTCTATTATTCTCTCTCTCTCTCTCTTTTCCAAGACAGGGTTTCTCTGTGTAGCCCTGGCTGTCCTGGAACTCACTCTGTAGTCCAGGCTGGCCTCGAACTCAGAAATCTACTTGCCTCTGCCTCCCAAGTGCTGAGATTTAAGGCGTGCACCACCACCGCCTGGTTATCCTTTCTACTCTTGGAATTTCTCTTCTATCTTTCCTCTAAGTCAAGTCATAAACGGAAAGCTCCATAACTATGGTTGAATGGGCTCACGATGTTTAAACACATCTGCTTTAGTTGCTGACTGTGGACAGTTGGATTTTACATACTTCTAAACCTAACTTTCTGATTCTGGGGAGAATAAACAGTATCTATTGATAATGGGCCAGCATTCCCACAACACAGCATAGAAAGATAGGAATAGAGCAGAAGCAGCTCCCTTGCTGCTGGGTGCATTTGTCATTCAAATAGCTAAAAGCAAGATTTGGGACTACAGGCCAGAGTCACATTCCAAGGTTATGGGGGAAGAGAAGATTATTAGAACAGCTGGCAATAGGGTCTTCCTGGGAAAGGGAAGGGATTAAATACCACCGACTGGGAACCGAAACAGAAATAAGAGTCTTAAAAAACATAGACGTTCACGGTGCCAAATACAGCTAAAGACGACTGCTAGGGTCTGCTAGATCTCCGGACTGAGGTGACTCTGTCCTGGTTCTCTTAATTTCACATCCAGCTTTATAAAGGCCCTTTTCTTGGGAGGAAGACTACTAAAACCAAAATCCCTGAGCCGTCGATCTTGAGCACTGGAGAAGTGTCGGAGAAGTGAGAGAGTGCGGGAAGTCAGTGGATCTTACTCGGTAGCAGGACAGGGTGCAGAGATAACCCCGGGTTGGACCCAACAGGGGAGGAAGAGACCGGGCAGGGCCGAACCTTGGAGATTCCTCGACCCCACAGCCCAGCCCCGCGCGCTGACTTCAGCTCTCCGTAGTCCTCCCGCCCTTCTTCACAGCTCAGAGGGGAAGACGAGAGCTGAGGAATCAGGGCAACTAGGCGGAGATCCGATTGCCTAGAAGCCGCAAGCCTCCGCCCAGGAAGCCCCACCCAACGGGAACCGGGACGCCTCCACGCCAGCAAAGCCCACGCGCGACCGGGTGAGGGCGCGGAAGGGCGCGTGCGGCGTGACGACGCGGCTCGCGGCGCATCTCGTGACGCCATCGCGCCCGCTTTTGAAAGTTGGCGCCCGGGGCCACCTCCCATGCTGCCCTGCGCCAACCCCTCCCCTCACCTTTCCTCCCCCGCCCTCAACTCGCCGCCGGCCGGCCCCCCCACCCGTCTCTTCCCTTATCAGCACCCGCGGCCCCGGCAGCGCCGACGCAGGCGCACTGCACGGCGCCGCCGCCATTTTGTGTCCGAGCCTGTGGAGCGATTAAACCGTGCGCGGAGCTGCTTCTTTGGCGGCAGCGGCGACAGCAGTAGCCGGTGCGGGCACGCGGAGCTGGCCGGGGACGCCAGGTGGCCAGAGCGGTGGAGCGGCGGCGGAGCGGGCGCCGCGGGGGGTGTGGCGCGAAGGTAAGGGGGCCCAGGGTGGAGGAGGTTTCGCGGGCCGCCTCTAGGTGTCACGATGGGGCCGCTCCGGTCGGCGCTGGCTGCAGCCCGGCGCCAGCGCCGCCGCCGGGGGGTGTTTGTCTCCCTCTACCGTCCCTGCTGCGGCGCGGCCGCCGCCATTGCCCGGCGCCGCCGCCAGGGCCTGGCCAACCCCCTCCACGCCCGCCCGCCAAAGCTTCCCTCCTCCCAACATGGTAGGCCTCTGGCGGTGGTGGCGACGGAGGCCTGCGCGCTCGGCGACTCCATTTTCCTTCCTTTGTCTCTACCCTCGAGGCCGGCTTTTGGCCCGGCTGATCTTCGGGCCACGGCCCGCCCTCTGCCCTCCGCCCCTCCCGCGACGGGTACCCCTTACCGAGGCTGGACCTCTGGGGCTCGCTTGCCGCGCTCGCTTCGCCTAGGGGTTCCGAACCCTCTGCCGGCCGCTTAAGCCAGGTCCCGGAGCCCTGTGGGTGTCGGGTCCCGACCGACGCGCCTCCGACTAGCCATCTTCAAGTCCACTCGGCCCCGGAACCTACCCGGTCGCCCCGCGTGCTGCTGCTGCAGCAGCTGGGGTGCTCTCTAGTTTCTCCTAGTCCGATCATCGCGGCTGCCGGACTCCGTCACCGCCGAGTGTCGCAGGCGGCGCTGCTGTGGCTGCGAGCAGAGGGGACCCCTGAGCTGCGGAGAGCTCCCTCTGCAAGGCTGGCTGAGCCGCTCGCGCCTCGACGCCGCCCGAACGGGCGGGGGAACGCGCGCTCGCCGCCCCCGCCGGGCCCCGCTGCGCCCCCAAACTCACGCCAGGGCATCGCGCGGGACCCGACCGGTGCGGCCCCCAATGGTGCGCGGAAGAGACACGAGTTTCTGCACCAAATAGTTTTTCTCCAGCTATGTTCGCACTCTTCAGCCCCTTGAAATGATAGCATTCAGACTTCGTGCGCTCAGAGATCTCAAAGGGACTGAAACTTAATTTCACTCTCATCGCAAGTGATGAGATAAACTCATAAATTCCAGGAGCACGGGCTGGTACAGGCGACGGTGGTGTTTGCCTCCTGTTTAAAATGTCCAGACGATAACTTCGTACTCCACTTAGGACCTGATGCCCTAGGGCTAGGCTAAGACCGTTCAACCCCTCTAGGATTGTGCAGCCGGGACTAATGCGCCAATGGGGTAGAATGAGCCTATTCTTGACTAGACTGGTAATTTGACTGTTCGATGAAATGTGAGGGTTGGTGTAATTGAATCTTGGGTCACTTGTAGCAGATGGTTTATAAATATCTGTGCCTAATGTAACTACTCTTCAGAATCTGACTTCCTGTATTGAGTTTAGCATTAAGTAAACATTAGCAAAGAGACTTAGTACTTTTTTTGGAGTTTAGATCAACTAAGAAAGCTAAAATACCAAGGCGTCCATAGACAGGAAAAGAAATTAAACCGGGTACATCCTGGCTTTAAGTCTTTTGCATTTAAAAGCTTCCTTTGATAAATTGCTGGAGTAACCTTTTTGTGCCCACTCTAACACGTATTTTATTACCAATTAGCCACTGATGTGTGGCTTAGGTTCTTGAGAAAAGAATCTAGGTTGACACTTTTCAGAAAAAGATAATGAGATGCTTTAACACACTGGCGCGCGCGCGCGCGCGCACACACACACACACACACACACACACACACCCCACACACACTTTCTCTGTGTTGCCCTCCCCGGCTGTTCTTGGATGTCTATAGACTAGGCTGGCCTCAGACTAAGAGTCATTTGCTTCTATCTTCCTAGTGCTATGGTTAAAGGTGTACTCCAAGGACTGACTTCAATCATTTTGATGCTAAGAAACATTGTGTTGTTCACTGTGTGTAATTTCACTTTGTAGGTCTTGGCAACCCATATTGTATACAACTCTTTCAACACTCCCTTAAATGAACCTAGGATTCTCTGGCTAGCTAGGCCACACTAGCCACATTGAAATCCTATGACACTGTGTTTCTTGTGATGCTTGTGCATGGGTTGCAGTGCTCTTCCGTATGTTCTTAGTCATTCAGCAGCACCTCACTCCTTTTTAGCTCTCCAGAATGCTCTTCCTCACCCTCTCACAATAAAACTGTGCTAACTAAATGTAGTAGTGTAGAGTGCCAGCCTTAGTAGAACTATCTTTTTTAAATATATTAGGCCAAACTGTGTAATTTATTACATTCTTTAGAGTTTTACTGTCAAGTTTGTGTTTGACAAGTGCCACATTTTATTAGAAGAGTGCCAGAACTTCAGAAGTAGAAGCAGGAAGATAGTTCAAGGTTATCCTTAGCTTTGTAGCAAGATAAGGCAAGGTTTTGCTACACGAGACTGCCTTAACAGATGAGAGTATTTGGGATTTGTTTTTGTAGTACTGAGGTTTGAACTCAGGGCCCTGGGTAAGCTAGGCGAGAGCTATTTCCTTAGTCCTTCTGTAGTTTTGAGGTTAAGTCTCATTGAGTTGCCTAGGTTGGCCTTGAATTTACTGTGTAACGTAGGTAGGCCTCCCATTTTGTATGCTTATGATTTTTAAAATGGAAAGGAAACAAGTCTATAAGGAAAATAAATTGGGGAGGAGTAAAGCAAGATAATCCAAAGGGACTATTTTAAAACTATTTTTGTTGGGTATAGTGTCACATATCTTTAATCCCAGCTCTTGAAAGGCAGAGACAGGCTGATCTCTGAGTTTTAAGACCAGCCTGCACTACTTAGAAAGATCTTGTCTCAAAAAACAAAAATCAAATAAATAAAAAAGGTTTTTAAGTTTTGTTGTTTTTGTTTTGAGATTGTGTCTCACTCTATAGCTCTGGCTAGCAGGAACTGACTGTGTAGAACAGGCTTATTCCCCACTCAGATCCACCTGCTTCTGACCATGATTAAAGAATGGGCCACCACGTCCAGTGGCCTTTGTGTGTGACAGTCAGGACAATGCTGTGGAGTCCATTCTCCTTTCTTTTTGGAGCTCTGGTTGGCCTAGAACTTGCTATGCAGACTAGGTTGGTGCTGAGCAGATCCGCCTGTCCTTACCTTCAGAGGGCTGAGACTGAAGGCTTCGACCATATCACACACCTCCACACTTTCTTTTATTTCTCTTCCTCCTCGGCATCTTCCTCTTTCTCTTCCTCTTCTTCCTCCTCCTCCTCCTCCTTTTTTTTCTTTTCTTTTCTTTTCTTTTTTTTTTTTTTTTTTTTTTAAACATAGCCCTATCTGTCCTGGAACTGTAGACCAGGCTGGCCTCACACCACTTACCACTTGATCTGTCTACTTCTGCCTCTTGAGTGTTGGGATTAAAATCCTGGGGTTTTACTTAGATTCTCAATTCAGGTCATTAGGCTTTCCTGGAAATAGATTTTACCCACAGAGTCATCTTGCCTAGCCCAAGGATTTAACTTACTTAAATCAATAATGTGACACAGTTATACTAATAAGAAAAATCCTGCTTATTTAAGAGTAGTTGAAAAATTCTTAGAGGTCTCTCTAACCTTGTAAGGAAATTTAAGAGGTGCAAAAGTTAACCTTAAGATGTGTTCTAGGCCTGGCGGTGGTGGCGCACGCCTTTAATCCCAGCACTTGGGAGGCAGGGGCAGGTGGATTTCTGAGTTCAAGGCCAGCCTGCTCTACAGGGTAAGTTCCAGGACAGCCAAGGCTACACAGAGAAATCCTGTCTCGAAAAAGAAAAAACAAAACAACAACAACAACAACAACAACAACAAAAGATGTGTTCTAAAGAGTTTTACATTTTTTAAAAAAGGATATTCAGAATTAAAGGAACCCAACTGGGACTAATGACTGGCTTGGGAGTTCCTTGGCAGACTCCATCTGCGGCTGACTAATGCTGTAGGGAGGAGTCTTGTGACAGAATCTTGAGCAGTTGTACTTACTGGCCGAAAGTTTCCTTTTGAGCCTCTTTTTCTCCTAGGGATGCTGCTAGCATCACAGCCATCCCACATCATCATCTTTACAGGCACCTTTTTTTTGTTTTGTTTTTTGTTTTTTTGAGACAGGGTTTCTCTGTGTAGCCCTGGCTGTCCTAGAACTCACTCTGTAGACCAGGCTGGCCTCGAACTCAGAAATCTGCCTGCCTCTTCCTCCCAAGTGCTGGGATTAAAGGCTACCACCACCCGGCAGCACCATCTCTTTTTTAATGTAGGAACTCTGACTTGGCCGTCTTTATATCTTATTTACATGTCTTGGCTTTAGATGGCTTCAAACTATTAGTAAAAATAGATCCTTCAATTAAGAGTTTCCAGGTTTAGGAAGACCAACAGAGACAAATATGTATTATGTTGCAGATAGCTACTCTCAGATAGGTGGATTTGTCATAGCTCATTTATTTTCAAGCCAAGCATGGTGGTATAAGCCTGTAATCTCAGCACTTAGGAGGCTGAGGCAGGAGGATCATGAATTTGAGACCATCCTGGCCTATATAATGATTCTTGTCTCAAAAATACTAAATACAACAGAAAGAACCCCTTCTGCGAATGGAGAAATGGCTCAGTAGTTAAGAGCACTTGCTAACAGAACCAAGGATCCTGGTTCTGTTCCATCACCCACATGGTAGCTCACAACCATCTCTAACTCCTGTTTAGGGATATTCACTATCCTAACTTCTGACATCCTAACTTAGGTACATGTAGGCAAAACGCTCATGCATAAAATGAAAACAAATCTCTTTTATTTTTATTTTTTAATCTTTTAAAAAAAGGTTAGTTGTGAGACAGGTTGCAAAATGTAGTCCTGATTGGCCTAGAAACTGTGATGTAGATAGAGTAAGCTAGCCTCAAACTCAGAGCCTTTGTTCTGCCTCTCAAGTATTGGAATTACAGGCTTATATTATCCTACATGGTTGTGGGAGAATACCATACATACTTTTTTGGGTGTTCGGTACTGTTTCTCTGTGTGGCCCTGGCTGTCCTGGAACTCACTCTGTAGACCAGGCTGAGCCCTCTCTGCCTCCCAAGTGCTAGGATTATAAAGGTGTGGGCCACTATCGCCCGGCTACCATGCAGACTTTCTAGTCACTATCTTCCTATCTTTCTGGCCAATATTTGTGTGTGTGTGTGTGTGTGTGTGTGTGTGTGTGTGTGTGTGTTAATGGTTTAGTATTTGAATGTAAAGATGAAGCAGTGGTATATTTTTCATACACTAGATCTTTATTCTGGAATAATTTAATTTTTTTCAGGGATGTAAATTCTATTCCCTTTGGTGATATGGAGTTTGATATGAAATTGTTTCTTGGACAAAAATAAGTTTATGGGGCGGTGATGGTGCACATCTTTAATCCCAGCACTTGAGAGTCAGAGGCAGGAGGATTTCGAGGCTAGACTGGTCTACAGAGTGAGTTCCAGGACAGCTAGGGCTACAAAGAGAAACTCTGTCTGGGGGAAGAAAAAAAAAGTTTATGGCAAGCTACCTCCCAACAAAAGAGCCATACCATCTCTTTATCTTGAGGGGTTTTGGTTTTTGTTTATTTTTAAATTTTATTTATTTTTATTTTATGTACATTGGTGTTTTGGCTGCATGTATGTCTTTGTGTGGGTGTTGTATCCCCTAGAACTGGAGTTACAGATGGTTTTGAGCTGCCATGGGGTGTTGGGAATTGAACCTAGGTCCTCTGGAAGAGCAGCCAATGCTCTTAACTGCTGAGCCATCTCCTCAGTCCATTATCATGAGTTTTAGAGGTATTATATTAGTTATATATTATATATATTATATTGAGATGGATTTCTTCTTTGTTGTACCTTATTTATGTCATTAAAAATTCTTTGTTGCTTATAAGAATTTTTAAAAAAAATTTGTGTGTGAATGTTTTTGCCTGCTTGTATGTATATATTCTATGTGCATACTTGGTACCTATGAAGGTCAGAGTGGGTCAGAGTCCCTGGAACTGGAGTTACAGACAGTTGTAATTGTAAGCCACCATGTGGGTATTGAGAACTGAACCTGGGTCCTCTGCAAGAACTGCAAGTGCTATTTACTGCTGAGCCATCCCTCGAGCCCCCACCCCCTTTCCCTTTTTATTGTTTGTTTTTGTTTTGTTTTGTTTTGTTTTAAGTAGCCTCACTTCAAACTCATAATCCTACTTCTGTCTCCCAAGTGCTGGAACTATGAGTATGCACCACCATCTTTGTATACTTTAAAGAGTATTTCACTTGGGTGAATAATTTTCTGTCTGTCTCTCTGTCTCTGTCTGTGTGTGTGTGTGTGTGTGTCTGTCTCTCTCCCTCCCCCCCTCCCTTCCTGGAATTTGTTTTTAGAAGAGGCTGGCCTCAAATTTGGAAGAATCTTCCTGCCTTTGACTCCAGAGTCTAGAGAACTGGGATTAAAAGATAGTGACCACATATGGCTTTCTCCCTTCCTTCCTCCTCTCTCTCTCTCTTTTTTTTTCCCCCTAGACAGGGTTTCTCTGTGTAGCCCCGGCTGTCCTGGAATTCACTCTGTAGATCAGGCTGGCCTCAAACTCAGAAATCCACCTGCCTCTGCCTCCCAAGTGCTGAGATTAAAGGCGTGTGCCACCACCACCCAGTCCTCTCTCTTTTTAAATAGAGATAGATTTTGTTCTACCATATTTGAAACATGGCAGTTTATTGGTAGTTTAGGAAGGAAAAATATTGCATTCATTATTTCACTGAAACAAGTATTTGATTATTGTGTGTCAAGGATCTTTGAAGGTCAGCAAAAGCTTCCTGTCTCATTTGTTAGTAAGCTTACCAGTTTGTGATGCAATCTAACTTAATCAGTAACATTACTCACTGTTTATTGAGATAAGAAAGCAAATGAAAAGATTGTTACTTCAACTATAGGAATTAATTTTTAGTGTTTGAGTATATGTGCCATGATTATATGAGTACTGTTTTAACAATTGCAAATCCTTTTAGTCTGTATGTATTCAGTGAATGGCTGAAAAGTACATCACTGTTACATTGTTGGCATGACAGGCATTCATAGAATGATTCACTTAGTCGGTATAGTAGCAGTAAGTGCGTGGTGGTGGGATTTTGTTGCTTTTGAAAAAGGATCTTGGTTTGTAGCCCAGGTACTACAAACTATTGGCAATTCTCCTGCCTTTGCTTCCCAGGTGCTGACATTGTAGGCTTTCATTATCACAACCAGCTAGTCTATTGTTTTTTTCCTCTCAATCATAGTAATCTTCAGTTTTTTCTCCTTTTTTATGCTGTATGGTGTATTTATGTGAATTTGCTGTTTTCATTAAATGATTTCTGTTTTTCTTGTAGAATGACCACAAATCTAGAACCAAAGAACACGATGCACTAGCCGACAGACTCAAAGCTAGGGACTGGAGATCTGGGTTCTGTTGTCCTTCCTCAAACTGATTTTGCAGCCACGGAGAGGTAAATGCCTATTCCCTTGTTTGCTCTTTAAAAGGGGACTAGCTGGGCCCAGTGGCACAGGCCTGTGGTTCCTTACATGGGAGAATCACAAGTTGAAGGCCACCCTTGGGAAAATTAAAAAGACAACAGCCATAGTGTAATCCCTGCCAGCACTCAGGAACCTTAATTCACGCTCCAGTCCTGGGGGTGGGGTGGGTAGGAGTATGATGTAATGTCACCTCTTAGGTCTAGAGGATTTTCTGGGTAGTTTTGGCATAGAAGATGCAGCACATTGTGTAATTCAGAGCAGGCAAGAACAATCTCTATATTATGAGATCCTGGATATGAAACTGTTAGTACTATATACTAGTTGGTTGACAAAGCAGATATAGCAGTCTTTCTGTAGAACCCTTTGGGTTATGTGTTTTGACCTTTGGGGAGATGATGTGAAATGGTGAATGACAGTTTATAGTTTTATAATTTTGATGTGGAACAGGTATAATTTTTTTCTTGGAGTATCTAGTATCTGGGATAAAATTTTTTCTTAATTGGATTTAGTCTAACTGGCCCATGTTTGCTCTGTATTATGATAGTCATTATCAATTATTGCCAACCTGTAGTCTTTGCTATTAAATAATGGATTATCATAAGGTATTCAGAAAAGATCTCATAACATTGGGGGTCTGTTCTGCTCTGAGATTTCTAAATAACTAAGTAGGATTTGATATAAGATTACCTCCTTTCATGCAAACAAAAGCACATCTTTTTTTACCCTTGAGGGGAAAATGTAAAATAATTGCATTTGTGTAATGGAAAAAGGAATTTAGAGTTCAAAGTTCATTTGAAAAAACACATTTGTTTGTTGTGTATGTCAGTGGGGGTGTGCCGCACGTGTGGAGGATAGAGGACAAATTTGGGAATCATTCTCTCTGACTATATGTGTTCCAGGGATTGAGTTCAGGTCATCAGGCTTGGTGGCAAGTGCCTTTACTCACTGTGCCATCTCACCCACCATAGAGCTGGAAACTTCAAATGCTAATATTATATAAATTGACATGAGTCATATTTAAGTGGTTACTAGAACTTTTTTTTCCCTTTTGTTGTTGTTTTGGTCTTTCAAGTTCAAGACTGGGTTTCTCTGTGTTTAGCGCTTGCTGTGCTATTGGGCAGTGGTGGCACATGCCTTTAATCCCAGCAGAGGCAGGCGGATTTCTGAGTTCAAGGCCAGCCTGAGAACTCTACAGAGTGAGTTCCAGGACAGCCAGGGCTATACAGAGAAACCCTGTCTTAAAAACAAAACAAAAACAAAAACAAAAAACAAAAACAAAAAAACCACTTGCTGTTCTGGAACTCACTTTGTAGTCCAGTCTGTTCTTCAACTCAGAGATCTGCCTGCTTCTGCCTCGTGATTGCTGGTCTTAAAGTTAGCCTAACTGTATTTGATCCCTGTTTTTCAAATTTGGATATGAATGCCTTCAGGGTACAAGGTGATAAAATTTTATGGCACTTGAAAGCCAAACATAAAATTGACCATTTTTCTGGAGCTTAAATTATGCTAATTTAGTGTGTAGTGACTTAAATAATTTAGGTAGAAGTAATTGTTATATTTGCTAGGTATAGTAGTGCGTGTCTTTAGTCCTAGTGCTGGAGAGGCAGAGGCAGGCAGATCTCTGAGTTCTAGGCCAGCCAAGGCTACTTAGTGAGACCTTGTTGAAAAGAAAACAAAAATTGTATTTAAAAATTAAGTATTTGGGCTGGAGAGATGGCTCAGTGGTAAGAGCACCGACTGCTCTTCCAAAGGTCCTGAGTTCAAATCCCAGCAACCACATGGTGGCTCACAACCACCTGTAAAGAGATCTGACACCCTCTTCTGGAGTGTCTAAAGACAGCTACAGTGTATTTACTTATAATAAATAAATAAATCGCTGGAGAGATGGCTCAGTGGTTAAGAGCACTGACTACTCTTCCAGAGGTCCTGAGTTCGATTCCCAGCAACCACATGGTGGCTCATGGCCATCTGTAATCTGGTGTGTCTGAAGACAGCTACAGTATACTCACATAAAATGAATAAATAAATAAATCTTTAAAAAATTAAATATTTAAATAAGTCACCATATTTAAAGCAGAGTGCAAAGTGTATACTGTCTTGAAAAGTAAGGTCTTCAACCAAATGAGGTATGAATGCCTAGAGTCAAAAGTGTTATTTATGGGTGGAAAACCCATAAATATCATATTTATGTTATCATAGCGGAAACATTTGAGAGAAGTGATGTTTTGTTGCTAATGCTTGCTTGCTGGCTTGTTGACAGCTCAAACTATGTATACCCTAGACTTTGACGCTGAAACTAGAGACAGTTCTGCCTCAGCCTCCCATGTGCTAGAATTCCAGCCATATACCACCAGGCCTGGCTGTCTTAATTGAGTATGTGTGTGCGTGCATGAACATACATGTTTGTGCTTTTGTGCATATTGGAAGGTCAGAGGACAACTTGGAGGAGTCAGTTCTCTCTACCAGGTAAATTCTGGGGACCAAATGCAGACCATGAGATTTTGTTGCAAGTGCTTTTATCCCCTGAACCATCTCATCAGCCCCAGCATACTCCTTTAATTAACAATTTATACTGAATTTTGAGGGTTGAGGATATAGCATAGTGTTAGAAACCTTTCCTATTATTTGTGAAGTGGGTTCAGTTACCAGTGCTGGGGGGAAATGCCATGGAGTTGGAGAGGTGTCTTAGTGCTTGCTGCTCTTGCAAGAGGAACAGAATTACATTCCTCACACCCAACTCTTAATTCCAGTTCTAGCATTATTTTTGTGTCCACATTCTTTGATTTGGCTGGCTGGATCCTTGGATTTTCATTCTTATGTGTTACATTCTCCATATGTGTGTGTGTGTGTGTGTGTGTGTGTGTGTGTGTGTGTGTGTACACATACATACACCATTGACTGCTACTTTTAGGGTCAGGGTTCACTAAGTGGGTGTCCATTGTTAGTTTCTGTACAGTACAAAGAAACTTTGCTCTTAAACAGAACACTGTATTTCTAAGAAGTATCCTGTTTGACAATTGTTTTAAAAATCTAATATTTCTTTGTTCTTTAAATTTCAATGAGTAGTGTGGGGCATATGTATCTTTGCTTCTCTGGTTTTTCTGTTAAATAATTATTTTATTATCTGTATTTTATTCTATTATATTTTATTATACTCACTGAGGATGTTGGAGCTTGTTCCCAACTAGTCTTGATCTGTGTTAAGAGCATTATGCTGCTATTTATTCTTAGTATTATGCTATGTGGTGTAGGTATTTGTTGTTGACTATGAGCTGTGAGATTTGTGAGTTAATGTTAACCTTATAGGAACTCCTCTCCACTCCCTAGCTCCAGCCAAATAGAAATGGTAGTGGATCTATCAAGTAGTCTTTGTGTGGTAGTGTAGTGTAGTGACATAACTAAGATGCAGCACAAAACTAAGCTTGTTCTTTCCTCCTAAGAAAGTTATCTTTCAGTATCACTGGTACCCATGGATGGAGTTGAAACTTGAAGACTTTCTTTGTGAGATATAATTAGTTTGAGATGGCTTTGCAGGTTTTTTTGTCTTTTTTAGACAGAGTCTCTCTGCATAATCCTTGAACTCCGAGATCCTCCTGCCTCTGCCTCCTGAGTGCTAGGATTCATTCACCACAACATCTAGCAGCTTTGCAGATTTTTGTCTAAAAATAAACAAGCCAGATACTGTGGCTCATACTTGCATTCCTAGCACTCCAGAGATGAAGGATTCCATCAGTGAGTTTGAGGCCAGTGTGAAGACTTGTCTGGGGGTGGGGGGGAGACGACATCATATTGGAAAAATATAGACCTATATTTAAAGTATTATATTTTAGGCCAATAACTTTGAAACTGTGGAACATACATTTTATATGAGATATGATTATAGTCTGAAATCACCTGTCCTCTCCCCAAGTGCTTAGATTATAAACAGGATCTCTTGTCATACCTAGTGACCTGGGGACCTTACAAAATAAGGTTTTATCTATTCCACATCTTCTGTATCAAAATCTCTGAGATCTATGGGGTTTTGTTTTGTTTTGTTTTGATTTTTCGAGACAGGGTTTCTCTGTGTAGCCCTGGTTGTCCTGGAACTCACTCTGTAGACCAGGTTGGGCTCGAACTCAGAAATCCGCCTGCCTCTGCCCCCAAGTGCTGGGATTACAGGTGTGCGCCGCCACCACCCGGTGAGATCTATGTTTTTTAACTTCACCAGGTGATTCTGGTATTTTAAAAAAAGGATCTTAAGAAAAACTGCTCCTGGTTGCCCCCCCCCCCCCCCAAACAGGTTATCTGTTAGCTCTGTATAGACCCTAAATTGTGTGTTGTTCTAACTGGTGAAAGCTGTAGGACTGGTCAGAGATTCAGTTCTGAGCTGCTGCTTAGGGGTAACAGAGGCTCTGGAGATTCTTGGAAAAGGAAGGTGTTGGGTTGTAGAGAAGCTGCTTGGGACCCAGTTTTCCATTAATAACTGTGACACTAATGTTGACTTTCTTTAAGCCTTTTCTTTGTGCAAATGTTTAGTAAGAGGAATAAGGACCCTTAATAAAGAACCTCTAAAACCAGATCACAACTATATATCTGAGGCTTTTGGGTTTTGTGGTTAAGATGGTTTGTCTATGCTTGGCCCAAGGAGTGGCACTATCAAGAGTATGGCCCTGTTGGAGTAGGTGTGGCCTATTGGAGTAGGTGTGTAACTGTTGGTGTGGGCTTTAAGACCCTCGTCCTAACTGCCTGGAAGTGAGTACTCTGCTAGCAGCCTTCAGATGAAGATGTTGAACTCTCAGCTCCTCTTAAACCATGCCTGCCTGGATGCTCCCATGCTCCTGCCTTGATGGTACTTGACTGAACCTCTGAACCTGTAAGCCAGCCCCAATTAAATGTTGTCCTTATAAGAGTTGTCTTGGGGGCTGGGCAGTGGTGGCACACGACTTTAATTCCAGCACTTGGGAGTCAGAGGCAGGCATATTTCTGAGTTCAAGGCCAGCCTGGTCTACCGAGTGAGTTCCAGGATAACCAGGGTTATACAAAGAAACCCTGTCTCAAAAAAACAAAACAAAACAAAAAAGTTGCCTTGGGGGCTGGAGAGATGGCTCAGTGGTTAAGAGCACTGACTGCTCTTCTGAGTTCAAATCCCAGCAACCACATGGTGGGTCACAACCATCTGTAATAGGATCTGATATCTTCTCGTGTGTTTAAAGACAGCTACAATGTACTCATAAATAAAATGAATAAATCTTTTTTTTTTTTTTGGTTTATCGAGACAGGGTTTCTCTGTGTAGCCCTGGCTGTCCTAGAACTCACTCTGTAGACCAGGCTGGCCTCGAACTCAGAAATCCGCCTGCCTCTGCCTCCCAGGTGCTGGGATTAAAGGCGTGCGTCACTACCGCCAGGCAAATGAATAAATCTTAAGATAACAAAAAAAAAGAGTTGCCTTGGTCATGGTGTATGTTCACAGCAGTAAAACCCTAACCAAGACAGTGGTACTGGGGAACTACCTGGGGACTAGCACATGCCTTATTTACAATCTAGGTGTTTGTTAAGCATGTACAGGGCCCAGGACCACTACCAATATGAGATGAGGGTGGAATGGATTCAGGCGACAGGGTTTCTCTGTGTAGCCCTGGCTGTCCTGGAACTCACTCTGTAGACCAGGCTGGCCTCGAACTCAGAAATCTGCCTGCCTCTGCCTCAAAATGCCGGGATTAAAGGTGTGCGCCGCCACCGCCGCCCGGCGGTAAATGCAGTTCTGAGAGATCTGATGCCCTCTTTTGGCCTCCTTGCCCTCTAGGCACACAAGTGGTGTACATACATATATGCAGGTAAATGTTCATATGTATAAACTACAGACAGGTGTCATATGAGAGACAGATTATAGCTTTAGTGATTTCTCTTATTGGAGTTCTTTTTTATTTTCAGTCTTTTTGGTTTTGTTTTTGAGACCAGGTCACATCATGTAGCCCTGGCTGTCCTGGAACTCACTGAAGACCAGACTAGCCTCAAATTCACAGAGTTCTGCCTCCAAGTGCTGGGAGGCATGGGCCACTATGCCTGGCTCTTCAAATCCTTTTTTACCACACAAGTTGCCCTCTCTGCCGGGAAGTCATAGGAATTATGTTAACCTCTCTTTTTGGTCATGAGCTTAGCCTTTAATGGCTGAGCCATCTCTCCAGCCCATGTTACCCTTTCTTCACTCATCCTGTTATTTATTTAGCTGCTATTTTTTTCTTTGCCTGTCATGCTGTCAGATGAGGAAGCTAAGAACTAAGTCCTGTGTAGAAAGCTTATTTGGGAATGAGCCCTGTTACCAATTAGCACTGCCTCTAATGCTAGTGCTCGCTCTGCTTTACTTGGAATCTTTGTCCCACTTCTTTAAACTTGCCAAGGAACTGCTATTTTTTTTTTTTTTT